>APFE031418918.1:157415-189454 GCA_000404065.3 Pinus taeda | reverse complement strand
GTTGATGCTACCTTATATCGTCAACTTGTAGGGAAACTTTTGTATCTAACCCATACACGTCCTGACCTTTCCTTTGTTTTTGGCCTTGTTGCTCGGTTTATGCAAACCCCACGTGAAAGTCATTGGAAAGCAGCTAACATAATACTTTGTTATGTTCGAGGTACAGTTCAGTTTGGAATTCATTACAATGTCGAAGCATCTCCTCTATTGGTTGGTTTCACTGATTCCGATTGGGTTGGTGACACTGATGATCAGAAGTCTATTGTCGGTTATGTGTTCACTCTTGGTTCAGGACCTATTACATGGGCTTGCAAGAAACAAGGTGCCATTTCTCTTTCTTCCGCAGAAGCAAAGTATCGTGGTGCCGTAGAAGCTAGTAAGGAAGCCTTGTGGCTTCGTCAGATCCTATCAGAGTTTGGGTTTTAGCAGCAGCATCCAACTACACTTTGGTGTGATAATCAAAGTGGAATTCAACTATGCAAAGATCCAGTCCAGCATCAACGTAGCAAACACATTGAACTACACATGCACTTCATCAGAAAGCTCATCCATGACCATGTTCTTGAAGTGTAATATTGTTCAACAAATGATCAAGTTGCAGAAATCTTTACAAAGGCTTTCACAGAGGCGAAGTTTACTAAACTTTGATTTATGGTTGGAGTTCAGGAAGTTGTCACTAAGGGGGGATAGGCTCTAGTGCCTCCTTCCTTCTCCTATTGTGTCATATTTCTAAATCCTTTAATCCTATCCCAAGTTGTTCTTAAGGGGGGATGTTAGGATATTCCGACACATAGGAATATAGTTAAGTATAACTTGGTCTAGTATAGAGTTAGGTAAACTGTGTTTCTTTACTATGTACTCTTGTAACTTACAATCCGATGGTCATGATATGTAGTGATCCGATGGTTCATTCTCTCCTCGGTATTACCGACACTTGATCCATGGCTTAACACCCGATTGGTCCATGATTTCTATTAAAGCGCATGGAGGGTCATTTGTAGGTTAACTATTCATACATAATCTTATGTAAATTTTCATTCTTTTATTAATAAATTACCTGAAGTGGCCGCGTTGGCTTAGGTCGTGGACTGTTTCCCTCTTTGAGGGTTTTAACCACGTCAAAAATACTGGTGTATTGATCTGTGATCTATTTGTGAGCAGTGTCCTTTGGTGTTCTGTCTGAGGAGCTTACCCTGTAAATTCCTACAGAGAACACATCAATCCAAGCTTCCATGGAGAACACATCAATCGAGGCCTCACAAGAAAACTAATCATCCTGCTACATAGGAGAGTGAATCCTCCTGTTCCACAAGAGAGCGAATCATCTTGTCCCACAAGAGAGAGAATCATCTTGTTCTAGAGCGCACCACCAAGGGAGGATGAGTCACCCTGTGGTCATATGTTGTTCGAGTAGAATTGCAAGCCTGCCAGAGCTTCCAGAGCTCAATGTATGCAACATGCAGGACCCTTTTACAAAGGTCTCTCGACGACTCCAAGTCGTTCGGGAAAATCACAAATTTGATCTTTCCTCGGGGCTCTGACCTGTACATCATCTCAGTGCGATGGAGCCTCCTTGATCATCGACTTGCCATATCCTAGATAAGGCAATATTTGATGTCTATCTGTTGGAGCAATTGTTGAATACGAGATTCCTCAATAATCAAATCCCACCTCTGGTCATCACATAGAAAAACAACTCACTTAAGAGCTTCCACAACCATGTAGCTTCATACAAGATCATACTTGTAGCCATGTATTCAGTCTTGGTAGTGATTATAGCGACTGACTTCTGTTTCCTGCGTCGAAGCAGAATCCAAAGAGAGCCAACACTGAAAAGTGCTCTAGTGATCCTCCACACTACCTGCCCATCTAGCATTCGAATAATAATGCAATTTCATCTTTCCGGCAGTGTATCTCAATCCATGAGAGATTGTGCCCTGAAGATATCTCAGAAGATTCTTGGCACCAATCCAGTGAGGCTCAACCAAATATGAGCACACCATACTAACTGCAAAACATATTTCTGGACAGAGGTTCACCAAGAACATCAATGCGAATGAGTTTATGAAACTCACAGGCATTCCCAAAGCTTGGTCCGTCATCACTACTATATAACTTACGATCCTCGAGGTAGTCATAGACTTGCAGTTTATCATTCCACATCTGGAATCCAACTCCCTCTATCTTCTACACATGAGAGGGTCTGCACCTGTCAGACATAGATGCTTGTATGAGAGGTCTATCATCCTCAACCTTCGGGTAAAGGTTTGGATCGTTTCACTCTTAGTGAATCTCAGCTTCATCTGACAGCTATCAATCCTCTCATATTATGCCTGGGGTGCTTTGCTTCAAGCCATAGAGGGCTTTCTTCCACCAGCATACGTGAGATTCCTGATCATCAATCTCAAACCCCTCGGGTTGTTCCAAACTTGTGGACCTGCTACATGAGGGGGAATGGTCCCCTTGTAAGGTTTTCTTTTGGTACATCTTAGACATGTACCTTCATGCTCTTTTTGAATTCAGGAATCTCTGTCACCATCTGACTCATAGACCTCGGGTGTTGTTTCAATGGACATGGTCCCCAGTGGACTTCCTACAACTTGATACAACCCTGAACTCAAAAACATCTTTGAAAATTAAATTTTCAAACACGTACCTTTCCATTGACGAATGCCACCATAAAACCTTTGACTTCCATCCCCTTTTCAGGATAAGTGGCATCGGCTCCAAGTCTAATCCCACGATTGTTTCCATCTCTACCAAATTAGAGAGTGCACCGTTCTATCCGATGAAGTGCCTTGAAGCACTGGGGTTCCTTGCTTCTTTGAAGAGTTGGCCATTTCTTTGATGACCTGCATCTTTGTCATTCGAACACTCCTTCTCCTAAGGTTTGAACTCATAACCAAGACATCTACCTTTCCTTTCACCCTTAGATCCGAACTTCCAAATGAAGTCATTAGAAGTTCTGCTACGTCGTTATGAGAATATGCTCTGCATCGACTTCACCCTAAGTGAATTATGAGGAATCCATTGATCCTTCTGTCTTGTCCCAACTGTCTTTTGCGATTACTCTTTCACTCTTTCTTCGACGTTGTCTTCACCTTAGCTCTGATACCATGTTAAGTTTAGGTATGTTCTATGCTAGAGGAATTTATTTAAATTTTCACAGTTAGCAATCACATCAGCATTATGATAAACTGCAAATAGAACATAAATATAAATCGCATAAGACAAGCCAAGACAAGAGGACACGAGATTTGGCGCAAGCCAGGGACAAACCCCACAATGTGTAGGGACACCCTTTGAGCAAATCTTCTTTTATCTTCAAAGTTCAGCAGAGAGAGAGAGAGAGTAAATTTACAACAGAAGTCAACACTTTGACTTATATAGACCATTTCATATAATGATGAGATGAGTTGAAGACTTTCAGCTTCAACTGATTCTCTATGGTGACAGCTTCACCTATCATAGTGCTGCATCTCATCCATTTGTCATACCTTACCATGTTGCACCATGCTTCCCTATCACAGTATTGGACCTAGATGGCTGAGCTGCTCTCATCTTCATGGTCCTCATCATGCTACATCTTCCATGGTTTGATTCATCATCAAGCTACCCATGCTTATGGTCATGATACTGTCCATGCTCCATGTACCATTGTGTTGCCCATGCCCATTACTAATCATGCTGCCCTTTACATCACCATGTAGTCTTAGGTATGCAACAATGAGTATATTATCCTTTAGCTGCTTGCTATGGCTTGTAGCCTAGCAAAGTAGCTAGGCTGTAATTTTAGATTCCTTCCAGCAGACCCATCTAAATCTATCCTTCTAATTTCATGCTATCACCTACAACAATGTGATATTATGACAGCATATTATATCAAAACATAACCATGTTGTTACTTAAAACTAGATGACTGTGCAAGGCTTCTTACAGGACAACAGCCTACCTTGAACAGTGCTTCTCAATTGTGGATTGAGGTCTTTAACGACTATGTCCTAATGCATATTTAAATGTTGTTGTTTTGATGATAGTGGTACCCTTGTCTTACTGACCAACATTTCACTGCCCAGCATATATATAAGACCAAGATTCCAGCGTATATGTAAGACTGTCCAGCATTTACATCAGCATCTAGCGTTTATATATAAGCGTATGATTATCCAGCGTTGTCATGTATGCATTCCAATGTATGGCTGTCCATAACTACGTATAAATCCTTTATTAATTGCGTGTTAATAAGTCTTTATCAAGACTGTATCTCACCTTCGTTACGTGGCACCCTTACACTTAACTGCGGCCTTCCCTTTCCGTTACTGCGGCTCTCTGTGCCTTGATTGTGGCTCTCTCCATATCATAGCGGATGCGGTTACCCTTTTGGACAGTGGCTTCTTATATCACGGTGGCTACCAAGTGGACAACAGCTAAGAGCTCCAGTTGTGCGTGTATAGACTACGTTCCATATGCGACTGTTGCTTTTGACATGTGTTCTTCTGCGTATAGATGACATCATTGAGATTCTATGACCGCTATACTATGTATACATAATAGCGTTCACCATGGCTGCATTATTCTGCGTATACATGACATCGTATGAATGTTTCCGTGACAACACATAGGGTCTTACTACGGCTTCATAAATTGTGTATAAAATTTTCCATAGAAAGCATATAAGTTCCAGTGTATAAGATTTGTTTTCATCCTCATAATCCTGCGGCTAGCCAGGGAATTACAGCAATTAGGGCATCATAGCAGTTAAGGCACCATAGGCCAGCGTAATTCATAATGTATCTCCTTCTCCAAAAACCCAAGACGTGGAGAGGAGATCACTTCAAGTGAGTTGCCAATTGACTTCAAATCTTCTTCTATTTATACTAAAATGTGGATGATGAATAGACACGTCTATTGGGATTCTAGAGCCCACATAAGAGCTGGTCGGATTGAAATAATTACATAAACAAAATAAATTCATATCTCCATAAATACTTATCGGAATTGGATTATCTTTGGATCAATCCTACACCTCTCGACGAGAGGGATCCAATAAAAATATTAGCTGCCATAAATAAGCTGACCCACATGGAGTTTGGCCCTAGTTTCCAATTTAACATTATGTGCCTGAGTTATTAAACAAAGTTAGTTCTCATTTTGCCTCTAGTTGTCTATTTAACTTAAAGCTCTACAACCCTCATTTACCTAGCCATTATGGTTGGCAATGATGAATTTATGAACTAGGATGTTAATTGCATCTGTCATGATCTCTCTCTTTGGATGTCCTTTTAAAAGTTTCTATCAATTTTAGTGAATGTTTTGGCCATTGACCTCCTGCTGTGAGAGGTTGTCTGCAAGGTACAACATACCAAAGAAGTGACATGTGATAAGTCATAGAGGGATAAAATCCAAATGGGGCAAATACAACATAAGAGTTCCAAACATATCTGGGACTCTAGACATTCGAAAGGATTGCAGTAAAAAATTTTGTGTGGGAGCTAGATTTCAAATAAACCTGGATACACTTGAAAACAAATTAAGTTAAGGCTATTTTGGGTGGGGCCCAATAGGGATGAAACTTGTGGGGCTAAATGTTAAATGATTTTTAACAGTCATATCTAATGTGGGACCCCCTTTTTGAAAGAAACAACGCAAGACCAAATTGTGTTGAGTTAAGCGAATGCATCCACGAATTCAATGGCGAAGAAAATAATGAATGCTTGCGAGGCTTGGACATGGTCACATGGATGCAAAGATACAAAGAAATAGGGTTTCATAGTAGGTTCCAAGTGATAAATCAAGGTAACACCAAATTTCTTATAATCTAGATATATCTAGATTATGTTGCAAAAACACACTAAAGGTTGGAGTTGTGGGGCCCCTAGCCAGGGTGAAGTGGCTAGTGCCATGCTGGATTAACCATGTCCATGTTGGTGCCCAAAGTGACGTTGAACTAGTTGGGTGAGGTGGGGATTTCCATGGGAGTGCCACGTGGGTGCTATGCAGACGCCATGTGGCAAGGCTTGCTTATGTAACATGGATTGAAAGGGTAAACTTTAAATGGCCATGACTTTTGATCCGGGCATCAGATTAGGATAAAGTTTATATATCAAGAAGTATCATGATGAGATGAATGTGATGATTTTATCCAAAGTTAATTTTTCCAACTTTTGGAAAGGACGACTTTATAAACCCATTTCAATGATGAGACAATGGAGGTTGGTTCAGAAGAAAGTAACACTTCGCACTAGGCTTGGGAATTCGAAGGGGGTGGGAGGGAATGTTACAGTGTGGTATCTGAGCACTTAGGTTCAAAAATCAGCCTAAATGGGCCTAAGAGGATAAAATGTGGAGCTTAGTTGTAGAGTGTGTTGTTTTCTAGTGATTGTTTGTTATGTGCGAATGGTTGCTAGTTGTATTAGTTTGACTGTTGATTGCATGTTGATTGTGGACTATGTGTTGTATGCATATTTGTGTATATTATATATGTAAGATAATAGAGATGTAATATTTTTATATGTTCTTATTTTCTAACAAGCGTGATAACTTGAACTTTAGTGTTTTAGATAATCGTACATGGCTTATTGAAATTAGGACAAGGTGATGGGTAAATGTGTTTATTTATATCGTGATGAGATAATAGATATGTGCGTGTAATAACACATAAGAAGACAAAAAATAACAACAATAGAGGAAAGGGATGAGAAATAATGATGGTGTAGTATAGAACTGACAGATCTCATCATGGTCATGAATAAGAGGTGCTTTGGAAGAGGAGAGAGGAAGGCTCCCTTGATTGATAAGGGATTTTTTTCGCTTATAGATGTATGGGAATTGACATGAGTTAAAATGCTTAAAAACCATAAAACATAATCATGAAAAATGAAGACAAAGAGACATTATCACAAAAGATCATGACACAAAGATTTTATTACAGAGTTCGTCCAATTTAGACTACATCTTCGAGCCCTGCTCAATAGTGGGGAGGCCTTCTTTTATTAAGTGGCATGAAAAGAGAGAAGTACAAGAATATTCCTACATAAACATCCTTATACCTCCAATCTGGAAGATAGATGGCATATGGGGAGCCTGTCTATAGAAATAGACAACACAGTTGACTTCTTGGAGAAAAATAGTGCAAAAGCACATATCAAAACACCCCATTCGGATAATCGGGCCTTCTGCAACCTTCGCGGAACCTCCTGAATTGCTAAAGAATGGTTTCAGCTACCTTCCAGGAGAAGGTGCCGCTATTCTGCTCTGCAAATCTGTGTTGCTCTCTTGCTCTCGCCCCTCTAATCTAACATAGAGGGTCCCTTAAATAAGCATGTGTGGAAAATCCCTCAAAAATTGGGTAGTTCTTAACTAAAGATGAAGTTAGACTAATGGTTTTGATTAGATATCTAAAATATCAAGCTTAACTAAGACTTGTGGCAACTACCTTACAAATCGGGCAAAGTCGTGCTCACTGTGTGTTGAAATTGGCGATTGGTTGATCGGCATACCGAAATCAGCGGACATATCCTTATTGGTGCTCTCACAATCAACAGATAGATCCAAATTCCACACACTCTATATTTCTGTGTGATCCACAGACCCACCGAAATTATCAAAAATAATATATAAATATCGCATGCGTAACTGTCATCGCAAATCATAATTTGGCATATGTCAACACCTCTTACACAGGCACTCTGCTGACTCATGAGGAGTATTAAACATAGCCTACAAAACATCATGTCTGTGACCCCCATCACAAATCACAATCAGCGAATATCATGACCCATCACAAAATTGCAATCAGCGAACTAACACAATCCCGCATTCTGCGATATGATAGACCTGCCAATGGATATAAAACATCATATATAGAATATCAGGTCTTGTTCCCCATTGAAATCACAATTCAAACCCTGTCATTGCCAATTTGTAAAGTGTGGCCTTTACCTTTTGGCGATTGCGATATACGATATCGCATCGCAACGAAGTCTTGTCAGGGTTGATTTAGAAACTCCTCGAATCTACGATATGTGATATCACAATTGCAGTTGGGGACACCAAGGGCCGATTCTTCATTAAGCACTCCTCCTTTTTACTGATAAGTGATATGCAGGGCCCAATTGACCCGCCATGTGCGCCCTCATTTGCTGAAGCTTTTCCATGTCATCATTTTCTTGGCACCTGGAAAAGTTAAACTCAAACCTTGAATTGCTCTAACTTTGTCATCTAGACTCGGATTTGAGTGTTGTTCACATTGTTGAAATCATGATGATGAGCACTTTGATTCGATGTTAAGCCTATCTAGATTCTACCAATTTGAGTTTTGAGCCTTTGTCATGCCACTAGTACTTTTTTGAAGATCCACCTAGATCAATTCTCCCCACTAAGAGAAGCTTTTGGTCCTCTAAAAGCATTAATTAATCAACAACTATTTTTTACTTTATCTACACTGGTGTCCTAACAAGTCATCCTTCCTTCTCCTTCACCTTTGTCCTTCGGAGCCATAAGTGATGAGTCGACACTTGCATCCCTTGCAAACCTATAGTACAACATCTTGAAAACTTCATGTTTAGCTGCAAGACTAAAAAAATGAGCCAAGCATCCCATACTTGCCAGGATTTTATAACACATACTCTGTGGTTAAGCTTACATAAAAATGGAAACAATACTCCAACTATTAAGACAAGGCCAAGCATCATTGTTTCTTCAACCAGTGATGGAAAAAAGATCATCACTGCAACACATGAAAAAATAAGGCCATGACATTCCACCACGCCTAGAATATCCATATCTCACTTATCAAAATGAATGGATCATCTCCTTGTGGCACATTTGCTGGTCGAACAACTGTTTGGCTTGGTTCATGCTCAGATTCTCTTGTCCTTGTAACGCTACTCTGGATGGAACCTCCAACATGTTTCTCTCTAATGACCACCTCTGTCGCAATGTTATAATTTGTCTTCACCTTCTAGATATGCTTGATCTTCTTCTTCTTCACCTGCTATTTAGAGGGTCTTCTACGCCTTATATTTTTATGTGTTTTCATTCTCTTCCAACACTCATGAAATAAATGGTTATGCAATCCACAAAAATTGCAAGTCCTTTTATGCCATGATCTACATCCATTATTAACAACGTGATTGTAATCAAAATGAACATTAAAATACTGAGACTCGTTATACCTTTTCTATCGGTCTCTGGTATGATCATGGGAACAAGAGCTTGCCTCAGCTCTGTCTATGCTATGCATACTACCATAGGTTTATGGTGATGTATTCTCATCATCCTCTTTCCTCAACTGCTTCAACAATGTTGTGGAAGCTTCTAACATATTTGAACATTGTCCTTCTATGAACACAAACCTTGCAAATTGAGGTCTTAGCTCAACCTCCAATGGTTGAGTTATCCCTTGGTTATTAACACCAATTTCTTCTTCTTCCTTGTACCTCATCCTTGTAAGGAGTCTCATGTTTTTCCCTATAATTGGTAACTCCACATTTCTAACGTAAATTAAACTATGTGAAGATGAAACTGAAAGGATTTTGACATCTTTTGCCTCCATTTTCGATTTGGAAAAAATGTGACGAGGGCTTCTCATCATCTATTATTGATAGTTTCCTGACTATAATAACACATTTATCAACTTCCCTCCTGACATACCCAAGTCCTGTTCAACAGTGTAATTCTTCTACTTTGATGGGATTGACAATACCTTGGCCATTAATGCCCAAGCCTTTTCCTCCATACCCCATTCTCTTGAACAGTTGGAGTCAATTCCCGTGGTATGATTTTCAAAAGCTGTGAAATCATTATTAAGAAAATTACATGAAATCAGAGAGCTTCTCTTTACCTCATGGGCGTTACACTGCACATTTTCCAAGGCCTCGTGCTTAGCTTGCAGCTGGTGTAGCACCCTTTTTTTCTCCTCATCCTCTTTATGTAGAAGCCTCTGTAGCCGAGGAAGCTCTACTTGAAGGCTATGATTGCTGAACTTTAATTCTTCCAAGGTTGTCTTTGTGGTTGATGCTTCTCCACTTTCTAGGAGCTTTCTTAACTCAGTGTTCTCTTCTTAAAGTCGTTGTCCAATCTCCCCATTCGAGGAAGGCGAGGAATGAGATGCAGAGGTGCTTGGAGACGTGGATGACACATCACTTTTCATTTCCTTTGTCTCCATATCTTCCTTTCTCATACGTGCCATATATAATGTCCACCATTTTGGACATTCGCGGGAAGGTCTCATACATCTCTTTGTCACTCTCCATGGCTGTTGATCCCTATCTACATGACTTTATCGCACAGTGATGCTACAGAACTCGAGAATCCACACTCAGTCATTCACGCTCGAGCTTCAAACTCTACCATGCCTCCTCTTCGTGATGCACGTCCTTTGTGGCTTACCTCTAGCTAGCGTAATCATGCAGTTTGCATCAACTAAGTCCTACCCTGATACCACTTGATCTAGGATTTTTTTTTTCGCTTATAGATGCATTGGAATTGACATGCGTTACAATGCTTAAAAACCATAAAATCATGAGCATGAAAAATGAAGAAAAAGAGACATCATCATAGAATATCATGTTATAAATATTTGATTATGGAGTTCGTCCAATTTGGACTACATCTTCGGGCCCTACTCAATAGTGGGGAGGCCTTTTTTATTAAGTGGCATGAAAAGAGAGAAGTACAGACATATTTTCACATGAACATCCATATACCTCCAATATGGAAGATAGTTGGCATATGGAGAGCCTAGCTCTAGAAACAGATAGAACCACTGACTTCCTATTGAAAAGTAGTGCAAAAACACCTATCCGAACACCCCATTCACATAACCGAGCCTTCTGCAACCTTCTTGGCACCCCCTGAATTGCTCAAGAATGATGTGGGCTATCTTCCAGGAGTAGGTGCCACTATTATGCTTTTCAAATCTACGTTTCTCTCTTGCTCTCCCCCCTTCAATCTAACACATAGGGTCCCTTAAATAAGCATGTGTGTCGAATCCCTCAAAACATGAGTAGTTCTTAACCAAAGACAAAGTTAGACTTACTATTGTGATTGGATATCTAAAATCTCAGGCTTAAATAAGATTTATGGCAACTACCTTACAAATCTGGAAAAGTTGTACTAACTGTGCCTTGAAATAAGTGATTGTATGATCGGCGTACCACAATCAATGGACAGATCACTATTGTTGCTCTCGCAATCAACAAATAGATCCAAATTCCACACATTCTACATTTTTGTGTGATCCACGAACCTGCTAAATTATCAAACATAATATATAAATATTGCATTCGGAACCATCATCGAAAATCGCAATTCGGTGTATGTCAACACCTCTTACATAGGCGCTCTGTAGACCCGTCAAGAGTATTAAACATAGACTATAATTCATCGCATCCAAGACCCCCATCACATATTGCAATCGACAAATATCATGGCCCATCGCAAAATCACAATTGGCAGACTGACACAATCCTGTGTTGTACGATATGACGACGCTGTCTGTGGGTATAAAACATCATATATAGAATATCAGGTCCCACTGCCCATCGCAATCACAATTCAGACCCTTTAGATGTTGATTTGTAAACTACGACCTTTACCTTTTTGTGATCATGATATGCAATATCACATCAAAACGAGGTCCTATTGGGTCCGATTTATAACCTCCTCCTGTTAGTGTCGGTATCTTCATCCATCCATCAGTGATCAAAATTCTCTTGTTCTATTGCATTTTAGGTGTCTCATCCAATCAGTTGCATTCCATTAGGATCATGTACCATTTGATGGCAGTGCCATTTTATAGTTTTTTCCCTCGTGATCTTTACCTGCTGGCCCGTTTTCATGCATTCAAGTCATTTGTAGTCATTTTTTGTCTTTACATCTGCAAAAAGTCATTTTTAGGGTTTTAGGTCTCATTAGGTCTAGGGTTTGTCCTCAAGCTCTTGTAAAAGCTCAATAATGGTCAGCGGGTGCATGAGGAGGTCAAATAAAGTCTCAACGACAAAAATTTCAATAATCACATGCTCAGTGATTGATTTTTCCTCAAAACCCTGTTTTGAGGAAAAACAGAGTTTTCAATATTTTATGTACAAAATTTCATGTAATTTCATTTTTACTATATGTAATAATTCCGAGATGCAGTCCTGGTCACCTTGCCAAGCTCTTGCGCTCTAGCTCCTACAGAAGAGTAAAAAATTCAAAGCATTTACTCCATCAAAGGCAAAAAGAAAGTCAAACTGCCAAAACAGAGTTTTAAAAAGCGAGAGAAAAGCAAACTTTAGAAAAGTGTGTTTTTGTAAATAAAAATTAAAGTCCAAGGATACATAAAGTGTTTCTTACGTTCAAGATTTCATTTGTGTGCCATAGAAGAGAAAAACAAGAGCCAAATTGTGTTTGAGGCCAAAGGAGTGAATTTGCAGCAACACTGTGAAAGCTCTTGAGGCGCGACACATTTGGGTTCAGGTGCGACGCACTTGGTTGGCGTGGCACACCTGGTCGGCGTGGCGCACCTGGTCGGTGCAGTGCACTTGGTCGGCATGTCACTTGCAACACAGGTTTTGCACTAAAATTTTAACGGGCGTGACACACCAGTGGAATGCGGTGCACCTATTAGTGGACGCGGCACGTCGGTCTTATGAGCCCAAACTTTACTCAAATCACCTCCTCCAAGCTCCAAATCGTTCCAACCTCATTTCACAAGTAAGTCTAACATTCCTAAGTGCCATTGCAAGGGTTTTAGTCAGTTTTCATGATGTTTCAATAGGTAAAAAATAAAACCCTAGTTCCTTGCACAGTCAAATTGAAAAGCTGCCTAGGGTTTGCAAAGTTGCAATTTTTGTTGTCTTATCCCCCTCTACCATTTTCACATCTCCTCACTACATTTCATTCACCTCATTTATCCTTCCCTCTTTTATTTACACTTACCTATTCCCCCTATCCATCAAACTAAAAAACCCAATACCTAATCCCACTACTCCCAACCCAAAATGGCATCTTTAAACCCTAATCCTCATTCCCCAAACCTACAGCCAACAACAAACTCCCACATTCACAGTCCCCACTCATCAATCCCTTTTATTGAACAGCAAAAACCTATTGTTTGTATAAAATCTCTTCATACTCATCACTTCAACCCAAACAGTGGCAAACAGGGAGACAGATTTACCTTATGAAAGAGATGAGGAAATAGTAAGTGATTCCTCCCAAGAAATTGATGCACCAAGGAAACCTCACAAGGGAGGAAAACACATCTAGGAGGAGCCTATTACACTTATAGAGCTATTGGCTTGTCCTCTTGTTGTAGCATGCTTCAAACATCAATCTTGCTACCAATTTTGTGAGATGGTGGAAAGAGTCAAATACCACCATGAGCTTGCCAGACTTTTCGTTCTCCATCTTCACAATGGCCAGGTCAATTTGGTAGGTGTTACATTTACTTTGAAACCAGAAACTATAGCTAAAGCAACAGGTATTCTGAATGTGGAAGAACAATGGAACAAGGGACAGTTGGTTGACAAAGAGCATTATGAGCCTTATATAAAGGATGGCTATCGGAGGTAGATCGGTAGAGTTTTTCCTTCCAGGAATCTTCAGGACACATATGCTCCATTGATGAAGCTCATAATCAAATATTTTAGCTGTGAAGGCAGATTTTCTCGCTTGTACGCCTACCATATCAGATTATTGATGCATTTCACTAGGGTGAGGATGATGAACCTCCCCTACTTCATGTGCCAGAATATTGATAAAATGACCACATTTGTGAAAAGAAAGCCTCCTCATCAACAATACAACAATATTTATCACTTTTCATTGATCAAGATTGTGGTGTTGCATCAGCTGAGCTTGCTAAATGTTTCATGGAATGATCAAATTTCACATGAGGTTTTCACAAATCCTCAAGTGACCCCATTATTTTTTCATGAGGCAGGAGGGCCTTCACATCAGCAAGAAGTGCATGCGATTCAAACAACTAGTGTGACAATATTCATCACTTACCAAAAGGGGACAAGGAGGCTATTTGCAGTAGCAAAACGAGTATTATATCGACTCGGGGTGGAAGGGGTCTCGTTTCCTTCAACGACAAAGAAGGTATAGGACAAAGGTAAACAACCAGTGTATGATGAGGGGCCTTAGGAAGGGCAAGAGAGAGATTTCATTCTCATTCAGGATGAGGACATTGATTTGGGCCCCCAAAGCTTAAGACTTAAAGAGATCATCCAGGAACAAGAAGCTGACATTCATGCCTTAGCTCTTAACCTGGAAAGAGATAAGTGGATTATCAATTATCTTGAGCAAAGGAACAAGCAATTGGAGGATTAGCAGATGATCTTGGAGTTGCAAACTATAAGAGAAAACTGGCAAGCAGCCAAGAGGAGGAAAATCAAATTGACACGACTAGAACAAGAGATTGAAGCCGATTGTGAGTCATGGCTAGAGAGGAATAATATGCACTTGGAGAAGCTGCTGGAGAAGGTCAAAAAAGAGAAAAATATGTCGAGGCACATGGCCTATCACTCTTTTGTGAGAAATAAGATCGCAAAGCAAGAATAAGGGCCTTGAAGGCCAAATTGAGGAAAACTTTGAGGAGGAAGAAAGACCAAGATAGACTCAAAATCTTGGCTGAGGCTTCCTTAACCCAAAATAGTACTTTATGTAGGTCACTCAGCTCAAATTTCAAGAAATTTGGCACACTTTTTGTCAATTTTGAATTTTTGGAGGAAAAAATAGGATTTTCTGCCTGGTGTGTAGCGCCACCCAGCGCTTGCTTTTTCTAGGGACCTCCTCTGGAGGAAAACTCTACATTTTTGGATTCCTCATGCAAAATTATGAATTTCCAAAAATGTCTAGAAAGGATTGTCAAGTTTTGAGCTTCCAAAAGGGTCAAAAACACCTCAAAAATTCCCTTTTTGGCTCTTTTTGGCCACACAGGAAGCAATGTTGGGAGAACTCATTTTTGGATGGGAAAATGGACTCCAAATTCAGAAATTTCACTTGTTCTAGAAAGTAGATAAACATACCTTTCGAACAAGCCCACTTGGAGTAAATTGGGTGCATAGGAAGGCCTCCAAAATCAGCTGAAAAAAGGCACTATGCACAGGGATAGTGGCGTGGCGCACAGGATGGAAAATTGTCATTTTTGCCAAAAAACTCTGTTTTTCACCTAGATTTTTCTCAGTTTTACTTTTCTCTCTCTCATGGTCAAACTCATGATGTAATTTGATGTAATTGGATGTAACGTGATGGAATTTTATGTAAAAATCTTGAAAATTCACTCATGGAGGTAGATACATCATGAAAAGGTAGTTTTGAACTGAATGAATCAGTTTCCTAGATTTTAGAGGCAAGCTATTCCACTGCCTATTTTTTAGTTCTTAGTTTAGATCTTGTTGGAACAACTCCTAAACTCATGAATTTGACCCCTAAAGCCTAGAAGTATTTTTTTTTTGCCTATATCTCGTACTTTTTCAGTCATTTGTCAAGGTTGGACTTTTGTGAAAGCTTTGAGCAGCATTGTACATTCATCTCTGCAGTATGGCAAAGGAATAGACTAAGGTTTGCAACATTTTGTGGGATTCTTGTGGCAAGTTGATTTGGTATTGTTTCCTCTTCTATAATTCAAATTTTACATGTGTTTAGGTATGCCATTCTCTCTCTCTTTCAACTGAACTAAATGAATCAAGGATAAAAGTAGAAATCATTGAAGTTGCAGTGCTCTACCTAGGGTTTGTTTAGTTGTTTATGTTTTCTACTATTTGAAGAGGATCCTTGAGACTCTCGTGCCCTCTCCAACTCCTCACCAGTCTTAATACTCTCCATATCATTCAGTTTAAAGTACTAAAGCATTTTCCTACCTCGCCCCACAAAAACCTCTACAAAACTGAGTCCATTCCCTAGTCCCAAATCTGCCTTTCACATTTGAGCCAACAAACCATCATAAAATTCAATCAAACTCTTATGAGCGTATACCTAGCCTAAAATTAGTCTTTATATCAATCATCTCAAGCCTCATTTGCTATATTTTCCTGAGATTGACAAGGAGAGAGCCCTCTCCCAGCCTGGTAGGGCTAGCTACCAGGTTAAGCGTGGTTTGATGTTACCCTAGATCTTGCCTTTCTCAGCCTAAGGTAGATTTAGGCCCTAACACCTTCGATCTGCTATATGTGATATTGCAATCATACCCGGGGATGATTCTTCCTTAAGAACTCCTTCTTTTTACCATTAAGAGATATGCAGGGCCCCATGGACCTGCCACGTGGCGTGCCATCTTTTGTTGAAGCTTTGCCATGTCATCTTCTTCTTGCCACCTAGACAAGTCAAACCCAAACTTCGACTTGCTCTAACTTTTTCATCTGAACTCAGATTTGAGTGGCATTCACACCATTGGAATCAGGATGACGAGCACTTTGATTCGATGTTAAGCTTATTCATATAATGCCACTTTGTTCTTTGAGCCTTTTGTCACGCCACTGGTACTTTTTTGAAGATCCAGCTGATCACTAATTCGATGGACATTATTAGAATTTTGTTGGCTAAGTTAAGAAGTTTCAAGGCTAATAATGAGAAGATTGTTAGAGCTTAGGAGAATAAAGTTGAAGTGAATGTAGTTTTACCATAGATTTTGTCAGACTTGAAAAGATAAAGACTAGATGAGCTAGATGCCAAAGACCTAGGAAAGTATAAATACAGACAATGCTCATTAAGACTTTAGAAGCATAAATTAAATACTAATGGTGTAGAAGGAAATAGGTCCAGGAGAAGACATAGGTAGGAAAGCACGGATATAGTGAGAGGTGAAAATACACTAAGCAATTTGAAAATGAGGACAGGCAGTGGAAAGCACTTGGTTAGTGCAACCACTAAGAGACACTTCAAGCATAAAAGGAAAGCAAAAGAATTAATGTTGAAATAATTTAATAAGGAAAAGGCTCGTACATTCGATTGAGAGGCAAGAAAATATAAGGAAGTTAAGGCATACCTACTAGGGATGAATAAACATTTTAGAGCACATGATTACTCTGAGAATACGACAGCAAGAGTGGCCATTTTCAACTTGAAGGGAAAAGTTGATATTTGGTGGGAAGACCTAAAAAAGGTCAAGAATATTAAAGTGAAGGGGCGATTTTGGAGGAGATTTGTCAGATAATTCTAGGAAAGTACCTTCTGAAAGATATTATGAAAACAAGGTCAAATATTTTATGAGCTCAAGCTATGGCAATCGACAACTAATAAGTATACAACCAATTTCTTGGAGTTGTTGAGGTATGTTCCTTACCTCAAGGATGAGAAGGTGAAGATCCTGAGTTATCTTAGTGGGTTTCCACATGCATTCAGGGATAAAATAGAGTTTGATGAGCCATAAAATTTCTAAGACACCACCATAAATATGAATTATTGCTATGAATAGTCCAATCATAGGATTGAGTCTTGAACTACTTGGAAATAAAAAGGAAAGCCCACCTTTAAAGGATAAAGGTAAAAAATTGCAAGACAACAACTTGGAGGAAAGAATGTGAAATGTATCACTCTGGTCAGGGGTGAGTTACAACAAAGATCCACCACTACTAGTGGAGAACAATTCCCCCAACCTATGGGAGAGGAAGCCAAGAGTTTTGGAGGAGTACCTATGAAGTTTTTGATTTGTGGATAGAGAAATAGGATGAGGGACTTCAGTTAGTGATAGAAGAACAATGCAAAGTTGTACATTGTGCAAGAAGAAGAGATAATGAATGATGTGGCTTAAAGTACACCACGAATCTATGTGGCATTAGACAACAAGAGAGATGATAACCAAACATTAGTGACCAAAATGGAAGGTATGGTCAATAACCAACATATTTCAATTTTAATAGATGCAGGTTCTCGTTTTAGTTATGTAAGTCCACAATTTTCAAAAAAGTGTGCAATGCAGAAGACATTACATGAAAATTCATGGTTAGTGTATCTAGAAATAGGGACTAAGAAGCGAGTCAAATATGTGGTGAGGTCTTGTGTGGTGGAAAAAAACAACATGCCCACATCTACAGGTTTGAATTTATTACTGTGGGGCTCATAAAATGTGCTATTCATAATGAATTTGCTGGAAGCTCATAAAAGAGAAATTCATTTCTTTAATAAGTCAATAGAATGTGTCAGCGACCAGAGACAAAAGGTGACTCTACAAGGAAAAATAAAAATTATAATAGTTTGGAAAAATTCAACACTATAATTGGAAATATGTAGTAATAATTGTGTTAATTGTATGCTTTTCAAGTGAGGAATGACGTAGAAATTAATAACAATAGTTTGGAAGAAAACCTAATCTTAAATCAATTTGAGGACGTATTTCATGAAGAAATCCCAAGATTGCCACCAAAGAAGGAAATCAACTTCTCAATAGAATTGTTTAGAGGGACAACACCTATGTCAAGAGCCCAGTATCACATGAGTACACTTGAGTTGGTGGGATTGAAGCTAAAATTAAAATAAATGTTTGATGGGGCATACATCAGACTTAACATATCACCTCAGGGAGCACTTGTGTTATTTGTAAAAAAGAAAGACAACACATTCAAACTGTGTATTCATTATAGATAATTAGATAAACACACCATAAAGAATAGGTATGCTTTTCCAAGGATTGATGGACTATTTGATCAATTGAGAGTGGTTTCCATGTTTTCAACGATCATTTTGAGAAAATGGTACCATCAAGTATGAATCAAATATGGGGACATTCACAAAATAAAATTTAGAATCTGGTATGGGCACTATGAATTTGTGGTTGTGCTATTTGGACTCAGAAACATCTCAACAACATTTATGTGTCTAACAAAAGTGTGCATACTTGGTAAGTATATCAACAAACAACATGATGACACTCTTTCCTTCATACTTGGGTAAACATACGATAAAATCAATTGAGACCTTCTCTCGATGCTAACTTGGAATGGCTAAAGGTTGTAGCAGATATGAAGTCATAATTGTCTCAATTTTATTTTGTTTGGAAACCAAACATTTTGTGACAAACTTCTGAATATTAGATTTAACATCATCCCAAAAAAATTCCTTTTTAACCCTGAGGTAAGTTTTTAAAAATCCTAATTTCCCTCCTAAGGGGTAGGTGTGCAATTCCAAAATAATATTTTGTTTTAGTTGAGAATTCTTACATAGATATAAATTATTTGTGTACCATAATGAATCATTTTTCTAGATAAATAAATTAGATGTACTAGGATCTTGTTACAACTTTTAAATGAGTGTCAACACTTTATTTTGATTCTTCAATTCATTCCTTACTTCATTTATCCAATCAAGTTGGATAATGGAAATGGCATAGAGAAATTCTTGCACATCCTCATCCTTTCTTGGGAGGACATATACAACAATATTTTTCTTCCTATTTTTTATAGATTATTTCAAAATCACTACCCAACATCTTTGTAACCCATTTTTGTTGCTTCTTTGAAGATAATATTTTTTCCAAAAAGTATTTAAGACTATCATGATATGTTTTTACCTTGAAGTGTCTTCCCATTAGGTAGGTTGTCATTGCTTTAGTGCATGTAGTATTTCCATCATTTCCTTCTTATAAATAGATTTGTTTAAATACTTTCCCTTGATTGGACGACTTTCAAAAGAAAGAAGACTTCCTTCTTGCATTAAAACAACACCAATTCCATTTATTGAGGCATCACATTCCACAATAAATAGTTTTTTTGAAGCCTGTTGTAGCTAAGACCGATGTTTGGAACATTGCCTCTTTAAGATTTTCGAAGGCCTTAGTTGCTTCTTGAGTCCAAAAAAATCATCTTTATTCAACATTGTTGTTAGAGAAGTGGCTATTCTCCCATAATTCTTAATAAACTTGTGATAATACCATGTCAACCCAATAAATCCTGAAATCTACTTTAGGGTTGTGAGGATTTTCCATTCCTTAATGGATTTACTTTTGTTAGGGTCTACCTTTACACCCTCACGAGATATAAGATGCCCCAAATATTCCACCTCTTGTACTTCAAAGATATGTCCAGAGGTTTTTTCATATAATTGTTTCTCCTCCAAAAGTATGAACACCATGTCAACATGTTGAACTTGATCCTTCCAAGACTTGTTGTAGAATAGTGTATCATAAGAAAATATTAACAAAACTTTTCCAAGGAAGGGTTTAAAAATGGAATTCATCAAACCTTGAATTGTGGAAGGCACATGAGTAAGGCCAAAAGACATGACCAAAAATTCATAATAACCTCCATGAGTTCTGAATGTTGTTTTCAGGATGTCTTCAGTCTTCATTCTAATTTGATGATATCCTGAATGAAGATCTAACTTAGTGAAGTAAATTGTTACATGTAATGCATCCAACAATTCATCAATGATGGGAATAGGAAATTTATGTTTAATAGTGAGTTTGTTGAGATCCCTATAATCCAAAAACATACACCATGATCCATCCTTCTTTTGCACCAATACTACTGGAGCAGAGAAATAACTTTGGCTAGGTTGAATTATACTAGACTCTAGCACTTTGGCAACCATATGTTCAGTTCACTCTTTTGTGCATAGAGATATCCGTGAAGCCTGATGTTTGGAGGAACACTTCATGCAATCAAGTGAATATAATTGATCATGATCATGAATAGGTGGCAGGCATTTGCGATTCTCAAATAACTTTGAATGATTGTCCAAGATTCTTCAGAGATGTAGAGAAATGGATGATTTTGATGTTTGAACATCTAGTGAGAATATTTGTGCAGTTATGTCTCGTTCTTCTTTATTCAAAATGTTTTCATGCCATAAGAGATGATTACCTTCCCTAGTTTCCTTGTAATGCCACTTAATTCAATTTCCTTTCCTTCCCAGGAAAATCTCAAGAAAATTTCTTGAAAATTAAAATTTATCATCCCCAAAGATTTTAACCATTGGACTCCTAGTACAACATCATCACCACCAATTGGAATGGAGAACATTAGACTATCCAATACATATTCTCCCATGGTTAGCTTGATATTATGGCACTTTCGAAAGAAATTTATAGTTCCTCCATTTGCAAGAATCACTTGACACTCTAGTGATGGATATATAAATCAATTCAATTCCTTATCTATCTTACATTGAATAAAATTATGGGTACTACCCGAATCAATAAACATTATTACCTTTTTCTTCTTCATATATCCTTATATCTTGAGAGTTTGAGGAGTGGTAATTCCCGGCAATGCATTACAATATATATTCAGATTCATTTCTTCTTTTTCATGGGTTTGTTCTTGATTTATATCCTCTTTGTTTGATGCTTCTTGTTCCTTTTCTTCCTCCTTTTCACAATCTATGCAAAATAGTTTCTGCTCGGCACACTTATGAAATTTAGTTTATTTTCTATCATAGTTGTAACAAATCCCTTTTTATTTTTTTTCCTCCAATTGTTGTGGTGTCAAATTTGTAGGTTGTGGAAGGCTAGTAGGAGAACACTTCCTTCTTTATAGTTATGAGTGGTAGACTCCCTTGTGGCCATAATTTTTCTTTCAAATTTTCTTGCCACCTTGAGTTTTGTCTCCAATGAATCAGGTTCCCAAAGGTGAACCTCATGTTGGATGTTATCCTTTAATGTTCTTATGAAAACATCAATCTTATGCTTCCCTGGAATATCATTTACCTTGAAATTCAATATTTGGATGTCCTCAATGTTCTCTACCATTAAACCCTTTTGTTTGATATTTATCAATTGGCTAAAGAAGTTATTTCTCTTTGTATCCTCATAATGTGCCACCAATTCTTCCACAAAAAATTTCCAAGTGACAATTGATTTATGGGAACAAATCCATCGATACCACACAACCTGATTTTGTTCTAAATATAAATATGCAGTGCGTACTTTTTTGTGTTCGACACATCATGTACATCAAACAAGTTCTCCATCTATAGTATCCATGTTACCAGATCCTTTCCATCAAACTTCCTCATATCAATATTTGGAATGTGGCTAGTCTTCAATCCAAAGTTAGAGCCTCTGAAATCATGACTAACATTTTTTTTGTTTTCATCACGAGTTTCATGGAGTACCTTGTCACCACTAGGAAGCATTTCATGTAGCAACTTTGTCAAACCTTCTATTATCACTCAGGTTGTCCCTACGCTCCTGTAGGGATACGGCCGAGGTAACCACAAACCAATCTTTGGATTGCAGGTTCTAGCCCACCTGCAATCAGAGAGGGCTCTCTCTTAATGATTCAACTTTGTTGATGATTTTAGGCTAGCTTTTGGCTCAGGGGTTTTTGTTTGTGTTTGGATGGAAGGAAAATTCTTTCAGGCAGAGAGGCAATTTATGAAGTGATAAGTTTCAAACCATTGGGCATGGAGTCATGGGGTAGGATTATCAGTGTGTCTTTCTGGTCATAAGAGAAATAATGAAGCAAGAGAGCTGCTCATAACACAATCTTCAGACTAAAGGGTGAATGATATGTAAGGAATGAGAGGCACTTAAGAATCTCTCATTTAACTTAACAGAGGGAAAGGTGATCTCTATCTAGGGGCAATGAAGAATCCCTGGATAACTGTCTTGGTTTAAGGCAAACATGAGCCATGTGGAATTCATATTTATGCTTAAATAGAGGAAAACATAAGGAAACAACAGAAATTGAGCATAGAGTGTATTTAAACAAATTCTAAGCTAATCTTTCCTTCAGATGTTTAAGAGCGTAATTCATGAATGAAAACAGAAGTAAGAAGCACTTATTGAGTTATGCACAGCATGAGAATTCCATAATCACTCTTCAACCAGTAAACACAGTGAACAATCCGTTCTCCAAGGCTCATAAGCAGTCTTTGATTATAGAAACTGATCAGATATTACAGTGCGAGTCTCTCCCGGAGCAAAATCAGCTAGAGATAGCTTGTTGACTAATCAACCAACCAACCAACCAACCCGTAATACAGTATTCAGGGCTGTCTTTATAGTGCAAATATCTCAAACTTATTTATTATAATTGACCTAAAACATGTCTGCAAAAAGAGCTTTCTAAACCTAAAAGTGTGCCAAAATTAAATGCAGGTAAATATCTGTTGAACTGTGTCAGAGGTAGCTGGATTAAAAAGGAGTGCAATCTGGCCCTTGGAACCTCGATGCAGTACTGCTGGAATAACTGTGCTTTGGGATCTGCAGTTTTGTTCTGGTGCGAGTTAAATGTGCTATAACCATGATTTGAGAGTTTTGAGTGGTCTCGCCCTCTTTCTTTGACTTTGCTGGAAGGTATTAAATTTTCTCCTGCTTTGGGCCGCTGTTAAGATCTTCGCTGATACTCTTTGCTGCTACATTGATGGTCTCCGCCACTTTCTGATACTCTTTGACGTTTTTTCTCTCTATGAATTTGGTCTGATACTCTTTAATCTCTGTCTCTGGTCTCTTCCTGTCTTCAAATTCGTTTAATTTGGCAAAATCAGGCAATTTCAGGCCTTTTCGGTGCAAAACAGGCGAAGGAATCAAAAGATTCCCTAAAGATTCCCCAATATGGCCTATTTCTCATAGCGATGTGCGATTAGTGCTTTGCGCTAATCGCACATCGAAAACTGCCTCTGTTTCTCATTCCGGAGCTCCGAAGCACTATTTTTCCTCTTGCGCGAATTTTCGGTTTTTTGGCTACTGACGTCAGCAGTATGGCGGATGACGTCAGCATGATGACGTCAGCAGTGGGGTCCTTTGGTACAGATGTGACGTCAGCATGCTGATGTCATCAGGGTGACGTGGCAGTACGACGGGGTGAGGTGACGTGGAGGCGACCTGGCAGGATGAGTTGGCGTTCCTGTTATGTGAGGGGAGGGCGGTTTTCCCTGTGCGTCGGACCGCCTTTGGTACGGAGGTGGTTTCTGTCAGGGGCAGCCCGATGCAATGGGAGGCCGCCACCTATCCCGGTGTACGATGGTAAAACCGTCGGACATCAGGTGGTAACCTACCACCGTAATCGGGCACGCGATGTGATCAAGGACCGTCGGATCTGGGGGAGGCTATTCGACGGTGGATGGGAAAGGGAGATGCGCGGGGTTTAGCAAAGGGGCGCGCACATTAAAGGCTTAATTTTTCGCGGCGCGGTGGGTTTTTAACTTTAGAAAATGGGTAAATGTGTTTGCGCAGTGAAAACTTATCAAACAAACATTAATATTTTTCACATAAGAATGTGCGGGGAGGGTTATTTAGCTTTTGGAAAGGGTTCCCTTAGTGTTTGGAAGGGGTCCATACACTTGGGAGTGGAAATTTTTGCAGAGGGAGGGTTCTTACTAAGTCCAGGTGACTTAGTAATTCCCAGTGAAGTATTTATGGTTATATTTCAACCAGTGGGAGGGGATATTTACATAAGGAGATTATCTACATAGTTTTGATAGGGGGATGGGGAAAATATAGGGAGTTAAATAATAGTGTTAGTAGTTAATATGGAGATGACAAGAAAGCGCTAAGTTTCAGAAATTTTAGGCTTGAAAAGGGGAGATAGAATCTTATAGAGAGAGTATGGATTCTCTTTGAGTGGAGCAGGTCTTCACCCAAGCTAATGACATGAAAATGATGAAACTAAGAGATATCAAGCAAATCTTCACCTCTTTTTGGGGAAATTAGTTAATGATTTGGGGGAGATGGAGAAAGGAAGTTAGTTATGCCTGTTTTGAGCTCTTTCACATAAAACTTCCTGGTGATTGTGTCCTGAGTAGAGATGACACCCTAAAAACACAGAACTGATCAGCAATCAAGATTCTGCAACCTCAAAACTACCTACCCAGCCTACTTACCTAACATTTTTTCTTCTTTTGGTTTGGGTGCATTTAGACTTACAGATCTATCATTTCAATTTTTCTTTTTTATACCTTCCTATCTACAAACTACCCTTTTTTCTTCCAAGGGCCCAGATTAAGCAGTTGGGCTCCTTTGATTCTCTACCTATCTAAGAATCTGCGAAGATTAAGCTGTTTGGACAGATTTTCATCCTCTATATTCTAAAACAAGAAATTGAAACCTAAGGATACCAAGATTAAGTTGTTTGGACCTCCCTTTAGCTGAAAATTGTACAAAACTGGAATAACTTCTCAAAATTTGGAAAGCAGTTAGATGAACTCAGAGTAGCCTTCTTTACTTGGTGACTGTTTAGAAAATATGGAGCATTGCAGCATGCAAAGTATGACATATTTGGTCTGTAAAAATGTCAATCATGAAATATGAGTAACCTGCTGCAGTAGGAGGCTAACAGTGGCTCCACTTGGGGATGGCTTTTCCTTGTGAGAAGCCAAGAACAACAGGTCAGATTGCCTTGTTTCTTCTGTTATGGTTGTGCTTTGAACTTGTTAGTGCTAATTGTTGGATTGATTTGAACTTTTGGATTGGGAACAACTCTTTCCTTGACTTGTGCTGCTATTAAGCTGCAAAGCACTGCCTGCTTTCTTCTCCGTGCTTTAGCATCGTGGATTCTTACAAAAATCAAAACACTGGTATATACAAATATTCTATGTACAAAATAAAACACCGCCTGCTCTTTTCAATCAAAAGGATCATTGTAGTACTTTAGCATTCGGCCATTGACAAGGCCTTCTTCAGCTATGCTGCCATCTAGAGATTTCAGAAAATAGGTATTATTGCCTTGCACAACGCTGATAATGTACGAACCTTTCCACAGAAAATCGAATTTTGCGTGTTTGCCCTTGTCTTCTCTTCGTGAATCCCATCTTAGAACTTTGCTGCCCACCCAGAAATCCTCTACTTTGGCCTTCTTATCAAACATCTTTTTGAGTTTTTCTTGCAGTATTTGAGCTCTGTCGAAGACTTGTTCTCTGGTTTGCTGAAGATGAATGGTTTGATTAACTCTTCTCTGCATGTCATTCGGTTCAGCCTGAATTTCTTGCAACAATTTAATAGTAGGAATACCCAGAGATGAAGGGAACTTGGCTTCCATGCCATATACAAGTTCATAAGGGCTCATCCCAATGGATTTCTTGGTGGAAAGTCTGTCTGCCCACAGAGCATTTGTGAGCTTCCTGTGCCAGTTCTTTTTGTTTTCTTCCAGTAGTTTCTTTATGATATTGATGAGGCTTTTGTTGGACGATTCTGCCAAGCCATTACCTTGAGGGTAGTAAGCTATGGAATGGCCTAAGGTGATGTGGTATTTATGGCAAAAGTTGATGATTTTTTTGGATTTGAAAGCAGCAGCATTGTCAGTGATAACTTTCTCAGGGCAGCCAAATCTAGAAAGGATATTGCTCTCAAGGAATTGGATAATGGTGGAGTCATTGGCTTGCCTGCATGGGATGGCTTCAATCCACTTAGTGAAATAATCGGTGGCTGTTAAAATCCACTTGTGTTGGTCAGAGGAAGAGGGATGAATTTCTCCAATGAAGTGAAGACCCCATTGTTGAAAAGGTTTCTCGATTGAAATGGGCTTAAGGGGCAAGTGCAGTAGCTTTCTTTGCCCTTCAAAGATTTGGCATTTGTGGCATGAGACAACAAACTTCTTTATATTTGCAAATAAAGAGGGCCAGTAATAACTAGCTCGTAAGATCTTGTCAGCCGTGGATTTCCAATATAAGTGTCCTCCACAATCCCCTGCATGGAATTCTTTCATGATGCTGTTAGTTTCATTTATAGTTACACAATTAAGCAAGATACCCTCATGATTTTTCCAAAATAAAGCACCATCTATGACATAAAATTTTGATGATTTCATCCTTAAAAATCTTTTCTTGGTTCTGGACAATCCTGGGGGAGCACACAAGTTTAACAATACAAAGAAAATATCAACGTACCATGGGGATTGCATGAAGGTTTCACTGATCTGTGGAGTCGCCAACTCCGGTTCATCGTCCAGTTGATTAATGTCTATTGCTTGGAAGTTTGTTTCGGACATTAGTTTGGCTAACCCTTGTCCTTTTATGAGCTTGGTGGGCTTTATTTCAATGTCGTATTCAAGGATACTGGCAATCCACTTGCCTCTTTTGCCTTCCAGTCCCTCTTGAGTTAATATATCTTTTACAACAGCATTAGGGACATATGCAATCACATGGGAGTATAGGATGTAAATTCTGAAATCTTTGATAGCTTTGACCAGGGCGTAGGTCTGCTTTTCCATGATCTGAAATTTCAAGGGTGCGTCTCTCAAAGCTTGGCTGAAGAAAGCAATTGGCTTTAAGTTGCCCTGATCATCTTTCTGCAGAAGGACATCAGCTATAGTGTGTTCGGATGCGAAGGAAAAAATGATAAAATCTCGGTCGAATTGCAGACTTGTGAGGACAGGTGTTTGAGTTAGGGCGGTTTTTATACTCTGAAAAGCCTGCTTGGCTTCAAAAGACCATTTTACCTTGGCATCCTTCTTCACCATGTTGCTCAGTAGCCTTATCAGCTCGGCTAGGTTTGGGATAAATCTCCTTAGGAAATTGATCTTTCCCAGGAATGCTTGCAGTTCTTTTATGCTTCTCGGATAAGGGATCTGAAGGATAGCTTGAATTCTTTCCGGGTCAATTCTAATCCCATCTTTTGATATTATATGCCCTAAAAGTTTGCCTTCCTCCAAGGAAAACAGGGACTTCTTAGGGTTCAAGGAAATGCCGTATTTCCTACATGTCATGAAAATTTGCCTTAAGTGCTTAAGGTGCTCTTGGTTGAATTTGGAGAATGGGGTCAGGTCATCAAGGTAAACTACGAGGAAATCATGTATCTCTTTGGCAAATGCAATGTCCATTGCCCTTTGAAAGGTGGCACCAACGTTTTTTAGCCCAAAAGGCATTTTAACGTACTTGAATGTTCCCCACGGTGTGGTAAAAGTTGTCTTGTCCTGGTCATCCGGGTGAACAAGTATTTGGTTAAATCCTGAAAATCCATCTAGTAAAGAAATTCTAGAGGAACCCACTACTCTTTAAAAGATATTATCCATTTTGGGCAAGGGGTAGTGGTCTTTTAGAGAAACCTGGTTTAAATTTCTCAAGTATACACAGTCTTATCTCTCCTGTTTTCTTTCTGGTGGGAACTAAGTTAGACACCCATTAAGAGAATCTGATAGGTGCAATGATACCTGCTTCAAACATTATCTTTATCTCTTTTTCAATCAAGGGAAGAAGCATGGGGTTGATTCTTCTAAGTTTTTTTTTGAACGGTTTTTGATTTGGTTTTAAAGGAATGGTATGTTGGATTACTGAGGTGTCATAGGACTTCAAGTCCTCATAACTCCAGGCAAATACATCTTGGAATTCTTTGAACAAATCTACATATTTCGGTTTTTGGTCAGGAGGCAGATTCTTGGACAATTTAATCATTCTGGGATGCTCTACCGTTCCTATGTTGTGTTCGTCTATGGCAGCATTCAGAGGTTCCATCTTTGGCTTTTTGGGCACATCGTTGTCATCAAACATGTCTTCAAATGGAGTAAGGTCGGCAGGTAGAATATTACTTTTCAGATCAATAAACTCATCCTCTATCTTGGTTGTTTTCTCTGAACATATTTGCTTCAACTGTCCTATGTTTGTATTGTTGAAAACGGTTGGGCTAAGGATTTGTTTAGCTGTTGCAGTTGTTACAGTCAGGTGGTTTTCTTCTGCTAACTCTTGTGAGTCAGCCATGGCATCCATGTCAATGTTTGTGTTGGAAAATTCGTCTTCCAGAGTTAAGAAACTGTTAATCTGGGCATCATTTTGAAATACTTGCCAATCCTTGACATTGTTAGGGACCGAAGGTCTGTGTTTTATTTCAGCGGTGAAATGGTGATTTGGTTCAAAGGGAAGCTTGCATGTGCTAGCAAAGTTTGCTAGACTATGGGCATGAATATTGTGATCTCGTGCAATTTTGACCAGCTTAAATTCACTGAAGGCGTTGAGTAATTCGGTGGTAGCGGCTCTGTAAGCTCTCATTCTACTATAATTAGCAACAAAGTTACCCTTGATTTGTTGTATAATCAAGTCCGAATCACCTAGGATGGAGACTGTAGTAGCTCCCAGGGTTTTGAGAAACTTAAGGCCTAAGAGAAGGGCTTCATACTCTGCCATGTTGTTTGTACATCTGAAATTGAGTCTATAGGCATGGCCTTGTGCGTGATTATCATGAGTATTGTAGATCCATACTCCAAGCCCTGCTCCTAACTTATTTACTGAACCGTCAAACTCCAAATACCATGTGACTTCTTGTTTGAGGTTTGTATTGAGAGTTTCAGTTGTTTGAGGACCAGGCAGGCTTGTATTTTCTGTTTCGGGATGTTCTTCTTGTTCTTTGTTGGTTGCCTTAGCTGTAGAGGCAATTTCATGGGTATTGGCAACCGATTCCTCATTTATGTACATTCCTTGCACCAAAGATAGCGGCTTATCATCAGTTGGAAAGCTGGTATTATCATTAAATAAAATAAAAGAATCCATATCAGAATGGATTGAGTATATTGGAAAATTTTGGGGTTTCTCCTCACTACTTACCACATACTTCATTAGTGTTTCTCTATATAGTCTCTTTGGTTGCCCAAAGACAGATATAGTGGCATAAGAGAGGTCAAGTTGAAGGGATCCTTGCAATTTTTCTCCCCACGATCTAGATAGGAGCATACCATACTTTGTAGGAATGTCAGCTACTACTACGTCCATTAAGATAGTCTTGTTGGGGAATTGGACTAGAGAGACACAAAGGTCTTTGATCAGACCTAAACATTTGACCTGACTTGAATCAAAGGAATACAGATCTTTGTACGGTCTTGTGACATCGAGGTTCAACCTTTCCATTACAGCTTTGGGCATAAGGTTATGTGAGGCACCTGAGTCAAACATAGCATTATGCAGTATTTTGTCATGTATGTGCAGGCTGACATAAAAAGGTGGAACAGGTCCATATGTTGTTTTTCCGTCAACTTCTAGACCGAACAGTAGTTCAGGGGTATCATCTAAAACGTTTACATCATCCCTTACTTCTAGTAATTGAAGCGACTTTTGAATTTGTTGTCTGTATACATCATGCTTGGCAAGTTCAGAGAGGGGAATGGAAATCTTGAGTTTTCCAATCTCTGCTTATAAACTAAACGGTTTTTCCAATGAGTTCTTGGCGTTGATAGTGGTGAATTTGTCCTTTTCAGGCATAATCTCTATGTTTTCTTTTGGAATGTCAGTGTCACGGTGTATGAGCGTTTGTGGTATCTCTGTTTTGGGAAGATTTTTGGTAGGGCTATTCAGATCTTCTTTTGGGGAGGAGGGAGGTAGAGGCTGATTAATAGGAGAGTGTGTGTCTGTTACATCCTCCATAGTAACCTGATGAGGGTTTGGGACCGAGCTGTCAGCTGGTTGATTGTTGGTGATCTTTCCTTTAGTTTTGTTGAGCTGTTTGCTATCTTTTGTTCTGCTAGATGGGGGAACATCAATGGTCCTTGTTCTTAATTTGTATTGCTTGTGTACCTCGTACACAGCGGTATCATATCCTTTCTTAAAGTCAAAGGACTCTCCCGAATTGGTGCGAAATTGTTTTGCATCAGGGTATGGTCGGTCCTCTTCCGTGAGGAAGATTGGCTGTTCGTTTTCTGAATCTATTAGGTTCATATGAGTTCCATCTGTAGGCTCAGCGGATGTAGATGCTTCCGCATAGTTTTCTTGAAAAGGGGGCCTAATATCATGGTCAGGATTGGCCCTCCCAACGTTCGTGTTTTGGGTTTTTCTGAAGTTAGGGTTCCTTATGGCATTGGGCTGTTGCCCCTCCCATGAAGTTTTTATCTCAACATTGTCTACTCTGTCTCCTAGCCTGTGGATGCCATTAATGATCGCATCCAGATTCTGATCGAAGGTTGAGGGTTCTTCTTTGAAAGTAGTTCTCCTCTCAGTTCTAGTTCTGTTTCTTTTAGCAATTAGATTTGCTTCCACACTCACTGCAACATCTTGCATTTTCCAAGGCTTTGAGGGGCTCTTTCCCTTAATTGATATGCCATCTCGGCATCAAAGCCATCTGGGAATTTGTATAACACGAGGTCAGGTGGAGGTCTTAAATTTTGTGGTATTGCATTGTAAACATTGTTAAATCTGGCATAGTAATCCAGAACAGCTTCCGCAGGTCCTCTTTTAATAGTATCATACTTAGACAGTATGTGCACGGGGTCTTTCTTTTTCTCCCATCTGTTAATGAATGCTTGGTATAAGGCTTCAGGGTTTACTATAGAATTGGGTGGAAGTGATCTGAACCAGGTTTTGACATCACCGGTCAAACTTTGGACAAAAATCTTCATTCTTACACTCTCATCGTCAATCTCATAACTCTCGAAATAATCCTACATTTTCTTTATATGCTGTTGGGCGGTGCAGGAGGTTGCGCCATCAAAATAGGTGATCTTTGACTGATAGTCCTTAGGCATAGCCCCAGGATTAGCAGGTAATTGTAAGGGCGCATATCTAGCCATGATGATGGGGATAAGCGGAACAGCTAAAGCAGCGGGGATGATAGGAACAACCGGGGTAGAAGGGGTAGTAGTGGTAGTAGGCGTATGGGATGGAGGTGTAGAGGAGCTGCTTGGAGAAGGAGGTGATGAACCAGGGGAACTTGGGGTTGACCGGAATAAAACTTTGACAGGGGTTGGAACACTGCTTGGCTGAACTGTTTCAGGACTCACAACAGCTTGGTCTTCTTTTTGCTTTTGTTTTCTAATGATCTTAGGAATCAAACTTGGATTTTCAACAACAACTGGGCTATTTGGATCAGGATTTGATCATGTATTGCGCGTTTTCTTCTTAGGAGCCAGCTTCTAATCTATTTTTTTTTTTTTTTGGGAATATTTTCTAAAAACGCAACAACACAGGTCGACCGAAACTTTCACAGGTTGGTTTCTTCCTCTGTGGGGCTGCAGACTGGTTTAATGAATTTATCTGAGGAGTTCCCCAGCGGAGTCGCCATTATGTTATCACTCGGGTTGTCCCTAGGCTCCTGTTTAGGGATACGGCCAAAGTAACCACAAACCAAACTTTGGATTGCAGGTTCTAGCCCACCTGCAATCAGAGAGGGCTCTCTCTTGATGATTCAACTTTGTTGATGATTTTAGGCTAGCTTTTGGCTCAAGGGTTTTTTGTTTGTGTTTGGATGGAAGGTAGAA
>APFE031418918.1:97495-154771 GCA_000404065.3 Pinus taeda | reverse complement strand
AGCAAATATGGAGCATTGCAGCATGCAAAGTATGACATATTTGGTCTGTAAAAATGTCAATCATGAAATATGAGTAACATGCTGTAGCAGGAGGCTAACAGGAACTACGTACTCTTAGGTTCATTCATGTGCGGAGAAAGGCCAATAAATTGGCAAACATTCTAGCCAACCAAGGTGTCAGCTACAAGGATAGCACAATTTTAATGGAGTGGAAAGCAATGGTGTAGAGCAACCTGAGAAAACTTTGTCAGAACCAAGCAGAGGAGGACAGATAAGTGTATAGGAGAAAAACAAAAGAATCCAACTCCTAATGGACAGAAGTCAGAGGGTTTCATAATTTTGGACAAAGAGGTTTACGATGGAAGGTGAGCCAGGGTTGGCCTTAGTAGTCAAGCTGACCACAATCCAGAATATTCTCAGTGAAGGGCGACAGAGCTTCTCAGACCGAAGGAATGTTATAGGTAACAAGTGAAGGCAACAGTTTAAACAACAACATCACCCAATTTTTTAGTGGCAGAAGTCAAAACCGCTATCGGAGTGGTTTTGGAGTGATCGCATCGCTTTCATGACAAAGGCGACTTCGGAAATTTGGCAGCAATGCCATATAGAGCATGACACGTGGAGGAGGGCTCTGTCCAAAAACCACACTCATCGCTCTCTAAAGTTTGACGGCTTCAGGCACGCGATATCCAGCTCAGCCGTCCGATGGAGCAAGGCAGATCAATGCTCCGGATCAAGCAAGCAGTTTGGTGGGGCCCGGGGGTTAATCTTCTTACCTCTTCATGGTGCGAGGGATATCTTGGCTGTTAGATCAAAATAAAAAATTGAATGGCAGCGATCGAAAGATAGGAAGGGTTTTTACATGTGGTTACACGTGGGGAGGGCTCATAGAACCTGAGATGCTTGATGATTTAAAGTGGTTGTTATCAAAAAGGGTTGGGAGGGTAATTCTTGGGAAACGGAGGGATAGGCTTTAGATGAGCATTTTCATTTTTGATGGTGACCATATAGAGTGATGGAGTATGTACATATTTTAATTTTTGTTTGATTTAAGGATAATAAGGCACATCTCTTGCTTTAGCAAAAAAAAGTAATAAGTTAGGGACTATCTTATTTTAGATTCAGAGATAGGGACTATTAGCATAGAGCTAGAAAGAAAGACTTGTTGTTAAATATTGTTAGAGTGTTTATCGATTGATAAAAAATAGGAAAATGTAATGAGCGAGGCATGAGTGGACCAAGAGCATAGAGAGAGGGAGTGGATTGCATTCTTTTGGAGACAGAGGTCTTTTTCTGTGTAATCTAGCTTAAGGTTGAGACTTTGTTATTGTTTATTGTGAATAAACCAGTATTGCGTGCATAATGATATAAATAGCCGTGGAGGCCTTCAAATGATTGTTTTTCTCTGATTTGGTCGTTATTGATGTTGTCCTTGTGCTTTTCATACTTTATGATGGAAATATTGTGTTAAAGGATCGTTTGGCGAGTGCATTTCATTATTCTAGTTTTGCAGAAAGAAAAACCCAAATACACTAAGTATTGGGTGTAAAACACATTCGGATTGAAGGATCTAGACTTCAAATCATTATAGATGGGAGTTTTAACTCTATTGGGTCCGTAGAACCCCTATATCATCGCCCCTGTGTATTTCCTTGTTGTATCACTGAAAGCATTTTACAAAGAGAAATCATGCTAAAGACTTAGCGAATTCAAAGAAGTGGATTTGAAAACTTATGCATGGGAGTTTTGGGCCTTATTGGGTCTGACCTATATATCACATTGCGCAGTTAGATCAACACATTCTAAAGCCTTGTCCCCAAACCTTTGCGATTGCGATTGCCGCCGACATATATCGCATCAGCACTTTAGAGCGGGAGTTATAAAGTGTTAAGTGCCCATTGTAATCACTGATAGTGATTAGTAATATCACATCGGACCTCTGCCGAGGACTAGCGCTGATAGTGTGGACCCTTGGAACCCCGATTGCCGATATTGCGATTAAATCTGAGCCATTCGATCGGTCAGATCTGGATTTGCGGAAATAGCTCATATAATTTGTTAAAAGGCAGAAAAGTGTTATTTTAGCCTTTTCAAGGGTATTTTGGGTCCCAAAAGGGAAAACCATTAGTGTTAAGATTTTTCAAAGGCTTTTGGGTTCTGAAAGGAAAAGGCATAGTTTTCAAAGGAATAAGGGGTGTTCAACGGGGTGATTATTGGGTTGTATAGATCCAAAGTGGGTTTTTATTAAACCATTGCTTTCGTTGTACCAGATCTTTCGCTTCTTGAACCTTTTTCTTCTTGATATGTCCTTCTATATTGAGAGTTTGAGGAGTGGTAATTCTTTCTGATGCTTTACAAGATATCATCAGATTCATTTCTTCTTTCTCTGGGGTTGGTTTATGGTGTATATCCTCTTCTTTTGATGTTTCTTGATCCTTTTCTTCCTCCTCTTCATAATCGATGTAAAATAATTTCTTCTCAGCACACTTATGACCTTTAATGTATTTTTTATCACAATTGTAACAAATCCCTTTTGCTCTTTTTTCTTCCAATTGTTGTGGTGTCAACCTTGTAGGTTGTGGAAGGCTAGGAGAAACAACACTTCCATCTTTATAGTTGTGAGGGGTAGACTTCCTTGTTGCCATAATTTTTCTTCCAACTTTTCTTGCCAACCTCAATTCCTTCTCCAATGAATCAGGTTTCCAAAGATGAACCTCATGTTGAATGTTATCCTTTAAAGTCCCTATGGAGACATCAATCCTTCGCTTCTCTAGAATATCATTTTCCCTTATAGTCAATTTTTGAAAGTCCCTAATGTGCTTTGCCATTGAACACTTTTGTTCGAGATTTATCAATTGGCTAAAGAAGGTGTTTCTCTTTGTATCTTGATAATGTGTTATCATTTCCTCCATGAAAATTGACCACGTAACAAGTGGTTTACAAGAACAAAGCCCTTTATACCATAAAAATTGATTCAGTTCTAAATAATTAGATGCAATATGTACCTTTTCTGTAATTTTGGATCTTCCTATTCTGAAATCACGCCTTGCAGTAGCCCTCTGCATCCTCTTTCCAATGCCACTAGTCTGATCAAAATTGAATTGTCCAAGACATGGTTATGCACAATCTCCCAAGATGACTTGATTATATACCTTTTCAGAAGAGAGAATTTGTATGAAGTTCCACGTGTCATTGTTTTGACATTTGGATCTAAAAAATATACATAGACAACAACAGTCTGTGCTCTTTCTGTAACTTCTTACAGAATTTTAATCTGATGCTCAAAGAGATAGTTATGACGAGTTCCCCCGGGTGACTTGTTTATGATGTAATTCGGGCGTCTTCTAAAACCCTAACTTCCTTAGATCATATATTCACAAATATAGCAAGATAAGATCCGAAATTTGGACCCATTGTTCAGATCAATTTCTTCTAAAATGGGTTTTTGTTTTAGCTTTTGAAACTTCGTATCAACAAAGTTATAGCGAAAAACCACGATGACATGTTTTAGATGAAATTATGGAGCTTGCAAAAACACTAAATTTCTCAGATCATATCTCCGAAAATATAGCGAGACAAGATCTGAAATTTGGACCCGAGGTTCAATGAGAATTCACCTCAAATGGGTTTTTTTAAGCTTCTGAAATGTCACATAGAAACAGTTACAGCGAAAATTCCACGATGACTTGTTTGGAGCAGCGAAACCCTAGAATCCAAAGCTCTAATACCAAATGTTATGAAACCAGCTCACAAAAAGATAGAAAAGATATATCAACACCTTAGAAATAAGCCTCTTCGAGGGGGCAACCTCCTTTACATTCCACAAATGAACAATTCTTGGATGATATAAATGACAAGACCTCCTTTCTATATATAGGAGTCTAAGGGGTCATAATATAATCAGAGCCGACATAACAATAGTAATGTAAGGGCACAATAATAACAAAAGTGGGCTTTTATGGGTTACAAGAACAATAATATGGGGACTACATGGGCACAAAAATATAATAAGGGGGTTGTACTAATAAAAATAAGGGGTTACACTAGTAGTATAGGGGCTAACAAACAAGGTTTGATCTTGGGCTTGGCCCAGATTAGCCTCCCATCATGTTTTGGTGTTATAGTGGCAACCGCTAGGTTTGATATTGGGTTTGGCCTAGATTGGCCTACCATAGTGGTGTAAATTGTAAATTCCTAGTAAGTTGTTGGTAAAAATAAAATAAAAATTTACCTCCATGATAAAAAGAGGGGAAAATAAGGTTATTTTTTTTTTTAATGATTGTAAAGACAATTAAAAAAATTACAAAATAGATATGTCTTATTGTAATTTCACACATCTACATGATGCATGCCAAAAAATAGAATCTACATAAATTATCACTCAATAAGTTCGTAAATTAAATGGTTGGTAGATAGGTATGAAAATGCCTACCACATGATACATCTCACAAGATCAAAATTAAAAAAAATCATAAAATTAACTAAATTATAACCTTATTTCAAATTATTAAAACAATTAATATATGAGTTAAATATACATACATTAAAAAAATGTGTAACAAGATTCTTAACCATGGAGATACACTCTCACTTTCCCATAGAGATACACTCCCACTTTACCATAGAGATTCTAACTTCTAAATAGGCTTTGTTACATTACCATGAGCCAATACCATATGCCCAAAAACCATAACTCATTTCTTAATACAAATATTTTAAATATAATTTAGTTTTACAACAATTTTTAATTAAATTGAAAAGTAAAAAGGACATAACTACCTTTGAAATAAATCTCAACCTAATCTCAACCCAATACTTGTGAATATTACTAAAAATATTTCATAAAGTTGAATATCTACTATCTAACTACTAATTAAATTAAAATTGTGGGAGCTTTATTCCAAAATAAACATATTTATGAATATAATTAAATTAATCTGTGTTAGATTAAAAAAAAAATTAACCTTTTACATTTACAAAGTCAATATATAGAGAAAATGAGATTAAACTTTTCTCCTATACTAATTTTTTGTCCTCTACAAATATGAGTAAGATGAACTTGTTTCCATCATAGAATGGAAAATATAGATACTCTAAAAATATATTTTCCCATGGTATTGACCACGGTATTCATGTGTAATGTAGCTTATTTAAAGGGGGAAATTAAATCAGCCTAGATCCTATTTAAAGGGGGAAATTAAATTAATTGAGATCTATCTTAACTTTGGATCTACCAAGCCCCTAAAAGGTTGAAATCTCTTGATATGCAAACCTCTTTTAGAGTGAAGAGTAGATCAGAAATTAAGATGGATATAGGTTGGTTGTAATTTCACACATCTACATAATCATACCATAAAAGAGAATCTACATAAATTATCAGTGGATAATCCCTATAACTTAAATGGTTGGTGGATAGGTATCAAAATACTTAGCTCATGATGCATCTCACAAGGTCAAAATTTAAAAAATCACAAAATTAACTAAGTTATAACTTTATTTTAAATTATGATTATTAATAATTATTAAAACAATTAGTATATGAGTTAAATATACATATGTTAAAAGAAAATATTTAACAAGATTCTTAACCATGGAGATACACTCCCACTTTATCATAGAGATTATAACTTTGAAATAGGCTTTGTTACATTACCATGGGCCAATACCATTGCTTATCAATACAACATGCCCAAAACCATAACTCATTTCTTAATATGAGTGTAAATATAATAATAAATTTAGTTATATATTTTTTGGTAGGTAAACACCATAGGATTTTGAACTATGACTTTGCAATGAATGTAATATAATTTTTATTTGGAAACATTTTTTTTAATTAAATTGGAAGTAAAAATGACATAACTACTTTGAATAAATCTCAAACTTTTTATGATATTTTATAAAATATTTTATAAATAAATATCTTTACTATTCTAACTATTAAATTAATTAAAATTGGTGGAAATTTCTATTCCAAAATAAACACATTTATTAAACATTATTAAATCAATTTATTTTTAAATTATTATTATTAATTAATTATTAATAATTAATATATGAATAATATTAACATTAAAAAAATTAATGTAACAAGATTCTTAACCATGGAGATCAATTCACTTTACATAGAGATTTTAACTTTTAATGGCGCTTTGTTACATTTGCCATGAGTCAATTACCAGTTGCTTATCAATAACCACATGCCCAAAACCATTACTCATTTCATTTAATGTAATGTTTTAAATATTATAACATAAATAAATTTTATTTAAAATTTCACATTTTATTTAATTAAATTGAAAAGTAAAATCACATACTATTTTTGAAATAAAACTCAACCCTAATTTAATACTCAAAAAAAGATAACAGTTAAATATCTTACTATAACCATTAATTAAATTAAAATTGTGGGAACTCTATTCCAAAATAAGCACACTTATTAACATAATTAAATCAATTTGTATTAAATTAATAATAATAATAATAATAATTAATAAAAAATCAACCTTTCATCTTGAAAAACTCAACTTACCGAGAGAATGAGGTTAAACTTTTTTATCATGCTAATTTTTTCTTCTCTACAAATATGAGTAGGATAAAGTTGTTTCCATCATAAAATAGAAAATATAAACAAAATTAAACTTTATTCTAAAAATTAAAACCTAATAAAAAAAATACTAAACTATTTTCTTATTCATTAAACAAAATTACATTAATTTAACAGGCGGAAGCCTTAAAAGTGATGATTTACACTATGTGATTTATTTCACTAGTTTCAATCCCACTTCTTCACCCATGTGAGCACTCCATGCAATGAGTGCTAAGTGGACTATTAAAACATCATGAGAAATTAGTCAATTATTACTACCTCTCATGGAAATAATAATAGATGAATGACTTACTTAATGCAGTTGAATCCCAAAAAATAATATCTAATAAAATTACATTATATAAATCTATAATATAGTAATGCCAGAACCATCACATCTAAACATCTTAATTTACTCCTCAAAGTGGACTTTATTCTAAAAATGTTAACTCTTCAAACCCAAAATTAAACTTTATTCTAAATATAAACCCAATAAAAAAATAATAAATTGTTTTCTCATTTACTAAACAAAATTACATTAAAAAGTATTGGGTCAACATTTCTAAACTAGAAACTTTCACACAATACTTCTTAGGGATGAATCCAGACTTACCTAGCAATGTGAAAGTTTGTTCACATGTTGTGGTTAAACAAGTTGAAATTCATTGCCCTGATGGGTCAAAAGGGCAGTTTTACTGAGAGGGTTTGATCTCTCAAGAAATGAGTTGTATTTCATTATTGTAATAAGTTTGAAATTGTCTTATTTTAGGCTTAAAGATGAGTTGTTAGCGTAGGTGTGAGATAGAGCTAGGAATTAGAATATTTGCTGCTAGATTGATCAAAATAGGGATTGCTTTGTTAGATACAGTTAGAGTGATATTCGGTTGATAAAAAGAAAGAAAAAAATGTAATGAGCAGATGAGGATTGAGTGAGAGCGGGAATAGTGTGAGAAAAATGTAATGAGCAGATAAGGATTGAGTGAGAGCGGGAATAGTGTGCAGATTGGGTTTTGAGACAGAGGTCTTTATTTTGTTGTAATCAGGCCCAAGGCTGAGACTCTATAAGTAATTTATTATGAATGAATCATATTGTGTGTAAAATTGGTTATAGAACTAGTGGAAACCCTTGTTTTCTTGTAAATTCTTTGTGTTCGGGACAGAGTGTTATTTCCTTTGTTATTCTGTGTTTCATGTCTAAATCACGGGTTTTATAGAAGTCCAAGGCCTTTCCTTAAAATATCATTATTTGATCCACTTAAATCCTAACCGTCGGACACCTTTATCGGGTTGGAAAAGTTTATTATGTAGTTTCGGCCTCACAAGTGTAAAACCCAGTTTACACTAAAAAGGAGCGCAAAACATAGTCGGATTTGAAATCCCGACTTGAAACGTTTATAGGCGAGAATCTATACCATATCGGGTCTGTAAGACCGATATCAGATCAGCCCTTTGAAGCATAAGGAGCCTAGGAATTGGACATTGCGACTTGCGATTGGGCGATTAAATCACAACCATTGGATCGCGATCATCCGCGACCATTGGATCGCCAAGCGGTCTCACTACAGTGAATGGTTATCGGGCACGTCAAATGCTGTAAGTGGTTTTAGTGGTCCGCACCCGATCCCATTGAAACATTGCCACGTAACAAAGGCGGAGGGGAATACAACCAGACATTGCGCGGTTAAACCCTGGTCTATTGTTCCACCCGAAATCTCTGACAATCGTCACATCTCACTGATGCAGATCAAGGGTTCCAAAGCATTGGTGTGTTCACTTTCAGCGTATGATAAACGCACCAATATAAAAAGGTAAATATCAATGTTTTGCATTGTTTTTCAATATATTTCAAAAAAGGAAAAAGAAAACAGTGGCATTATAGTTTAAAGGGGATCCACCCGATGATTTTGGGGTTTTCTTGAGTCTGCTTCTGCGCTAAGTCATAACGACAAAAACCTACACACAAAATTATATTGCAACTTTATAAGAAGAATTTCGGTGTAAATCACATATAGAAAGACCTTTGTCGACGCGTTTCGAACCAACTAGTGTGGTTCATCGTCAGGACAAGTTGAAGAAATGGATCCAGTCTAGCATGTTAAATAGTCTGAGCAGAGACTCCAACGACTAAAAAAAGAAGAAATAGATCCAGTCTAGCATGTTAAATAGTCTGAGCAGAGACTCCAACGGCTAAAAAAAGATTAACGGCTAATTTTTGACTACGGACCAGGTCAAATTTTCATTAATTTAATATATTTTTATTCTTTACTTATTATTATTTCTTAATTATTCATTATAGGAACGAGAATTAGGTAAAAATAATAAAATAATAATGGTTAGTTTAAAAAATAATTCATTCATTTATTTAAATTATTAATTAATTTTATATAGGGGTGTGTGTGTGTGTGTGTGGTGTGTGTTTTGATACTAGGTCTGTTAAGAAAATTTTAAGGATTAATTAAAATATACTAATTAAATATCATATTTTTATGGGTTAGCTTTAAAAAAATATATTTGTTTTACTAATCTATAATAATATATAATATAAAATAGGTTGTTAATAAAAATATATAAACAAATAAATAATTTTTAAGGATAGGTTAAAAGGTAAATTTTACTTGTAAATTATTTATTAAATTTAATAATAAAATAATAATAATAATAATAATATATACATAAAAAATATAAGTAAATTAAAAAAAAAATAAATATATATATATATATATATATATATATATTATTTATATTAATAATATAATATTAATAATAAATAAAAATAATAAGAAATAAATAAATAAATCAATAAAATATAATAAAATAAAAATTAAAATAATTAAATTAAAATAGGATAAATAAATAAAATAATATAATAATAATAAAAATCAATTATAAATCAATAAATACTTAGTTTTATATATATATAAAAGTTAAAGTGATACATAATATATTTAATTTGAAAATCAAAAGGGAAGAGCAACCTAGAATGAAAAGAAGGAAAATGACTGGAAAAAATCCAATAGAAAACCAAAGATCAAGAAGGAAAAGGAAGAAAGGAAAGCACTCGGGGCAACCACTAAAGCATAAAAAAAAAATGTAGGGGGAAGCGGAAAAAACACTACTGAGAAAGGGGAAGGGGAAGAAACACTACTTATCTTCCAACAGTCATCTATGTTGAGATTGTTAGGCCTTCTTTCAATTTCAATAGCTTCCCTGAATTTACGATGATAGAACTGAGCAACTTTGGCCACAACCTTGGCCTCCTCTATATATATCTGATGCTTATTCTTATATTACACCTTTTAAAAAATAAAATTTTATAAAAAATAAAAATATACCCGGCATATACATACACCATTATACTTTCGAGAAACCAAACGAGTAATTACAGAGCACAATACAAAGTGGTTACCGACTGCCGCCTTTGACACTTGGCAGAGATTAAATTATTCGATTTTCAAAGTTAAAATGACTCAGCCCCCTTCATGCTTATTAAATACTTTTCCCTTCCCCAAAATATCGCCAAATCGGGCAGCGGGGGACGAAACAATTGTCACCACGTAAACCAGGGTAAGCCATGGTTAAACCCTCGTAGCAAAAACGGTAATTAAAGTTCCAGTCAATTGATTTTTCAAATGACGGGAAAGGACACGAAACAATTGTCACCCGTAAACCAGGTAAGCAATGATTAAACCCTCCCAGCAAAAAAGGCAATTAAAGTTCCCGTCAATTGATTTTTCAGGTTGACAGAAAATGACCGGGAAACGTCCAGGCGACCAAGCGTTTTCCTTGGTCCAGAATTCATCCCGCCATTTAAAAAAATGAAAATAGACATCTATAAATATGTATACATGATCAACCGACTGATACGGTACTGTCTTTTATACCTTGAGCTGTCTCTGTGCAGAGTTTAAAAGGAGCATCTTGGGAGTTGGGACTGGATCTGCTGTCACGCGCTCCTGCTCACAGCCGCAGTGCTTATAGTCGGCCGAGGTATGCCACAGCAAACCCTCTGTTCTGTAAACTTTTAAGTGTGTATTGTATGAACGGCTAATTTTGCTGGTGCAGGCATGGAGAGTCTACCTGAGGAAAAGGCGAAGGCACCGAAGCAGAGGAAGAAGAAAGATGTGGGAAGTCGACTGAAGCTTCGGAGCATTGCTATCCAAAAATTTCTTCTCGACCAAACCACCGGCTCTGAGAGAAGCGTCCGAAAGGCCTGTGGTGACACTCCTGATACTAGTAAAGCACTGAGGATGTACGAGGATGCCGTATATTTGTATTTATTTTTCAGAAATTTGTTTTTCACCATTTTAGGGTTCAAGATTAGGTCAAATGGAACGATATACCAATTCCATGGTGCTGATGTAATTATTTTTGCAGGCTAGTGAAGGAACACAAAGTCAAACGATTTGGCAGTGGCGGGAGATCTAATCCTTTCGTTTATATGGTCAGAAATAGTTTATTAGCATTATTTTTTGGTTCCTAGTCGCTTAATTTAAAATATTCAAATCTTCACTGTGATTTTCTTGCTGGTACAGGCTCTGATTCCGCCTTCCATTTGCGAGCTCGAACTTCTAAATCAGGCACACGCGATAGAATCAAATGCTTCAATTGTGGAGTAGATGGAAATTCCGTCAGAATTCTTCAATGGCGTTTAAAGTTTTAATATTTCAGAATCTTGCGTGGAATTGCTGAACCTTTTAACGAATTTTTGTTAAGACACTGAACTAAATAGGGCATGGAACTATCGGAAAGCCCTATGCTCTGTTTTAAGCCTGGATAAAGAAGTTTGTTTACCGTAGTTGGATGGCTTTCTGATTTGACAAGCTATCGTTTTCATTTTTTATTTAGGTCTAAGAGAAGATCTTTCATTTTCTGCATTCTGGTTTGATAATCTCTCTTTTAAAAATCCCCGTTTAAAATAACCTTTTGGATCTCTAAATTTCTGCAAGAGTTGTAATTACAATTTTTTATACAATGGTTTTCAAAAACCACAGCCTGGTTTCTTTTTCTATTATTGTGCATATGTATTTTTCGATGTGTAGTATTTTTAGTACCATATTTAGAAATCACTGTTTCAATGTGTGGTAATTTTCGTACCACATTTCGAAACCACTGTCCAATCTGTGTATTAGTACCGCATTTAGAAACCACTTTCTTACAGTGTACAAAGAGGGCCCAGTGCTAATTTTGGCATAGCATCAAGGTTTTTTCAATTGATGTATTTCCCGTATGTAACATTTAATTGTTTTGATTGGTAACTTCGGCATAATATTATGATTTTTTTAATGCTTTTTTGGCTGGTCATTTGAATAATTAAGACTATGATTGGTTATTTTATTGGTTGGTCATTTGAATGATTAAGACTATGATTGGTTATTTTATTTATTGTTAAATTTCAAAGAAAATATATTTGAGGCCTTGCAATAAGACTAGTGACTAAAAAAGAGTCATAAAAATAAACCAGTGTTGTTTACTTTGTTTTCGTATAACACAATATTGTATTTTATTATATATTTATTAATACATTTTAGATTTTGATTAATATAATTATTTTGGAGAAAATTATAAAATAATAGAATAAATATGTAAAATAAATAATATAATATTTGTTAATAGGGAAATATTATAAAAATTAACTTAATTAAAAAATAATAAAAATCTTAAAATAATTTTAAGTATAAAAATGTTTTATTAACTTGCATCTAGTATGAAGGATTAAAAAGTATAAAATTGCATGGATTAAAAAAAAAAATTGAAAGGAAATGTGTTGTATGATGATGTTAATAATTGAAATTAAATTAGTTTTATTGTATTTTATTTGTGTAAAAGTTATATATATATAATTAATGATTGTGTTTTTTATTAGAAAAATTGCTCCACAACCCAATATCGGTATATGATCGAAATATGCAGTAGAAATGTAAATGTCTAAACATTTCCCAATTGCAATTCAAATTTTCGTTAATAAGTTGTTGTTTTGAATAAATGGTCCAACATATTCTCGATGATTTTACCGTGCTGAATCACCCCATGAAGAAAAACACAAGGTTCTGTCTTTTTATGGAACTCCTACTATAAAATAGGCTCTTTGCCCGCAATGATCAGGTGTATCTGACGGTTGGAGATGTCAGAATGGAAAATAGATTCTTAACCCGTAATTCCAAATTCCGGATTCTCTTTCAAGGTTTGAGCCTCTATTTTGAAGCCTTTAATTTCTTCTGAAAGAAATTTGAGGAGCACCAAACAACACTGTTCATAGATTGTTGCAGGGCGGTTATCCGCATTCAAAAGAAAATCGGGATTACAAGATGGATCAAGATAATCGGAATAGAGGTGCCAACGGCATCAGGTGCCAGCAATCTCCCCAAGGTCACACTCCGCGGCAACAACTGCGGCTTTTTCGAGAGCTTTTCAACAAGAAATCTGTGTTCCAAATGTTACAGGGATCTGAGTGTGGAGGCACAAGCTTCCCCTGCAACGGATGCCGTTGAACAGTCAATTGCCGCGGGTTCTTCGATGCAGTAGGTGCCTCCCCTCCCCCTTTGCGGAGCAGGTGCTTTCCTCCAGCAAAGCCGTGCACAAATTTCTACAGCCTGAGCCTCAGCCTCCTCAATCCAGCTGGCGGCTGCGGGTTCATCTTCTTCCTCTCCGCGGCCTCCTGCCGAACCCCTAACGGGTCGTTCTCATGCAGGAAACAAGTGGGCCTAACCGGGTTTAAATGTCAGTGCGAAAATACTCTGTGGCACACATCGATATTGCCGAGAAACACAGCCGCTCCTTCGATTTGAAGGCCGCTGGTTGTGAAACAATCGGCAGGGCCAACCCTAAGGCTTTCAACATTGACAAACTTCGACGAGATTTACATCTTTTCAAATTATAAATGATAGAACGTTTAGAAAATCATGAAATATGTTACAAAATGGTGTTTTCAGTGTGAAAATAGTGTTGGAGGACACACTCACCATTTCTCAATATTGCAGTGATATTCCACTACTTAATCAAGAGATTCAGCTACTTTCTTACAAAGCAGGGCATGAAGTTGGTCTTCCCTGTACAAACCTCTGGTCATTTTAACAACGGTGATTCTGTTTAGTCTTGCGGTGCTGTCAGTAGTCTTGCAACAGGATGATTCTGTTTAGTACACTGAGTTCTTATTATCGCCACTCGGCCAACAATGCGAACTTCTAAATTCAAGCCGGGGAATTTCCCCCGGGTAAAAGTCAATTTTTGAAAGATCTGTTGCTTCTTTAGCTGCCAACTTCAAAGAATTCATCAACCATTCCTTCTTTAAGGTGTCAATTTGAACCTGCAATTCAACCCTCATGGACTCCAAATCCTGCTGCTTGGAACAAAAATCTTCGATATAAGCAGCGGCATCGCCGAACAGAGAAGCTTTGTCCATTGTCGACACATTAGGACCCCGGCACGAAGCTCATAAAATTTCTGGTTCAATTTCTCACGCCTTTGCCGCTCAGCCTCAACATGATTCAGAGGCTCTTCTCGGCCATTTGCAGGGTTTCTCCCATGTTTCCGTGACTTTCTCTCGACTACAGCAAACGTTGAATCTTTAATTGAGGCAGAGGGTTCCACATCAGACAGCTCTGATTCAATGCTGGAGGGCAGGCCTCCTATAGCAATTCCAGGTGGATCAGACCGTAAACCAATGGTATCCTCTTTTATTGCTGGCTTTATCACGTTCCTTCCCCCGCCTTTAAAACCCAATGTGTGGGCTTGTAGTTACATACGGTTACCTGTTTCTCTGATATGGATGGCGGGGGCTTCAAGGGCTTTGGCCTCCTGAGTTAGATTATGCAACAATGGTTCGTCGTCTTTAACCACTAAAGAACTTTGTTCAGCGAACACAGATGCTTTTTCTTTTCCTGTCACAGATAATAACACAGTGGAGGTCCGCAAACTGTTCTCGGCACCTCTGTCACAGATAAGAAGGCAGTGCAAGCCCGTCAACTGTTCTCCGCCTTGACGGGCCACGTGAAAAGACAGGTGGACCAATCAAATTTTGGATAGATTTCAGGCAATGGGCAAAAGGAAAACGAATCTGGCTTGGATGAGATTCAGATTTCAGGCAATGGGCGAAAAGGGAGACCAATCTTGCTGGTTGAAATTCACAATAAAACAGTGGAATTTGGTTTACTCTCAAGAATGACCGCTCACAAAAATTAGATTTTGGTTAATAGGGAATTAATTTTTTATTTTTGATATTTTGTTTTTACATCTGCTGCAACCATAGATAACAAGAATCTTTGCAATATAGCCCATAACAGTGCTGCTTATAGGTTCGAATTTTATTTTTATGTATATATAGCACTAGCTGAAAATTAATGTGAATTAACTTATCGACTTTCAACATTTTGTTTTTGCCATGTACCCTGTGCATGGCTAATACAAACAATATGCCTCTTAACCGTGTTGCTTATAAATCATATATTGATAAAATTCATGTTTGTTGTTGTTTTTTTTGGTTTTTTTGTTTTGTTTTGTTTTGTTTTGGTTTTTTGTTTTTTGTCTTTTTTTTTTTCTTTTTTTTTTTCTTTTTTCTTTTTTTTTTTTTTCTAAATAAGACTATGCTATTATATTACAAAAAAGGCAAAAACTACATCATCTTTGGTACAACAGAGCCGTAGCCCTGTGAAACCTGTCGAAGGACGGACAGTAAGCTCAGGAATGATCATCTCCAAAATTACATAAGACCGACACTTGAACCAAATCGACATTCATGAGACCGACACTGAACATACATGTTTAACTGAAACACATAAAGACTGGAACAACTATGGATAGCCGTCACTGTAACAGATAGGGACAGAATTACATAAGGACAAAGACCGGACACATATAAGATAGCGGTGAGAGCAGATAGTGAAAAAATTCCTTCTTTAGAAACCTGAGTCGAACAGCAGAGCGAACTAGTCATCATCAGTGGTGTGCACATCTTCCTCCGCTTTGCATCTGGGAATCTTGTGGATATCCGGCTCGGTGAGAATGTCACGCTGCATAGGTTCACTTGGGCCTGCCCCAGGGTCTGGAGAGAAGTTGTCTTGAACAGGGCGCAGCATATCAATGGCGGGAACTTGCACACTTGTTGTAGGAGCCAACCCAGGAATCCACGGAGGGCTGGCATGAATAGCATCATCTTCACCTCGAGGATTGCTGCAATGCTCCACTGAAACTGTAACAAAGAAAGTTGAATTTGACAGAGTACATGGAATACGATATCTCACCATGGGATGCTCAGAGTGCCCACAGTCCATAATCTCTCGATATTCCGCTGCACTGCCTCTGCCAACTGCCCGACCCCTGGAGCGTCGACGGTCGGAAGAAACCTCGATTGAGGAGGAGGGGGAGGGGGCTCGCCTCTAAGACGAAGCCTGCCCTCTGGAAATCCCGCGCCGGCTTGACTGTCGTAGACGCTCTCGCTGCATCTCTGAATTATGCGAAGAGCAGGTATAACCCGTCGCAACCTCCCTCGGAACCAGAGAATGAGCACACACCACCTCCGAGCACTCGAACCTTATGCCCGTCAGCGGGAGAGTGACAGAGATGCCAAACACCCCTGAATGGTCCCAACGGCATGAATAACCCCTTGCAACCTCCCTCAGAACCAGAGATTGAGCCACCACGACCTCCCTCAGAACCAGAGCATGAGCAAACACAAACTGCGGGAGAATGACAGAGAGGCCATGGCTTTGTAGCGCCATTTTCCCGTTACCAAGAGGGGCAGTGAATGCCGAAAGGACCCGACTGCCATTAACCAACACCTTCGAACTTAAATGCTTCACGCAGCAAGCCCACATGCTATGCGTCCTGTTATACATGGCTCGTCCGGGCAGACACCTGCCCTCATGACGAGCCCTTGACTTGTTAAGCATTAAAATCACCCGCATCCGGGAATATTTGAATTTTATGTTATACGTATTTGTGTTGCAATTATAGATAACAATATCACGAGCAATAGCAATATATGGATAACACAACATTGTTTTATATATATAATATATATATATATATATTATTTTTTGTTCATATATAATAAATTATTAACCAATATATTAGAATAGTCATAGAAATTAATTTAGATTTATTTTAATTTTAGATCTATTAAGTGTTTAGAGGGATCAAATTTGTTGGGTTGTAAATCTCTTTTAGAGTGAAAGAGATTCGATCCCTATTAATATTTGTTAGATTCAGAGTTGTGATAGATCTAAACTGTTATTAAATATAATAAGTTAGACAAATATAATTAAATAATATAAGATGTTGATTAAAGATCGATTTAATGGAAATATCGATTCAAAGAAGGTTTTTGGAAAATAAGTTGTCTATTGAGGTGCCAATTTCTCTTGACAACTAAAATTTTCCACAAACTACTCATTACTTTTTTCAAAAAAATTGAGAGTAGGAGTGTTTGAATTGTGTTTTTGATGGTGGAAATGGATTGAACACCATTAAAAACCCCAAGGAACCTAAAATCTTGAAGCTCGACCATTGTAATTTGGATTCCACAAAATTTTACCAAAATTGTACTGGAATTTCCATCATCTTCCACACAAAAAAGATGCCTCCTTAGACTATGAATTTGGGAAATAATTGAAAATAATATTAATAATTCTTAATTTAGAATGTTAAGAATTGTCAAGTCTTTTGTCAAAGGAAAAAAACAACAAACATTTATTTGCATTAAACAAAAGTTGTTACATCTTTCAAATCTCATCAGCAACTAGTCACTACCAACAACGATCACAGTGTGGAAGTCAGAAAGTCATGATCAATCAAATGTGTTCATATATGCCTCTCAACCACTAGTGTGATCCTAGAATATCAAAACGCCCCTAATCAAGACAACTTGCACAACAAATTATACAGAAATCAGAAACAAACCCATCTTCACATCCCAAAGGATAGAAAGGTATATAAAAAGCCATCAGAACCATCATGCAAAAAGGAAGGAATTAGAGTCAATGATAGAACCCTCTTATAGGAACCCATAATGAAACTACCAAGACATCGCAAAGATCCCAAACTTGGAGAGTGATCCAGGTGGATATGGGTGGCCACCCACCTATTCTACGTGGACCTTGAGTTGGTTCCATTAGTTTCCTTGTTTATAGCACAATTTACTATTTTTAGTAGTTTTTTGGGTCTTGAGCTTCTAGACTTGTTATGAACCACAAAACAATTTTTTTTTGAGGTTCAGAGCAAGCTTGTAGCCTTATGCAAGGGATTGTCGCAAATTTTGTAGTACTCAGAGAGATATTTCTAACAAGGTATCATACGTGTCAAACAAAGATCATATGAGCAAGTTAAAACCCCAAGAAGTTGGCTGTCAAACTAACCCCAACAGGGCACACAAACTCTTGGCGTTCCATCTCCTAGGGTTAGGGTTTTGGTTGTTTATGGTTTTCCATTGTTGTTCAATAATAAAAGGGCCCTTAAGCCTCATTCTAACATAGTTCAAAAGGCATGCAACTGCCACATCTATTCTCATAGATAAGCTACCATCATTCGAGCTAGTTTATTTTCATTCTATATGTAAGCATATTTCAGTTCTTTGATATTAATGAAATGAAAATTTATTTTTTCTGCATCTCTGTGTTTATGTTTATATCTGTGTTATGTTGTCTTCCCGCACAAGTTTGGATCAGTGGTATCATAACAATTTGCTCTTTCTCTATTTTTCTTTGCATGTCCCCAACATGGTCAAGGTATAAGGAGTTAGGGCTTGGACTAGTTGAACCTTTGCAATTCATCCTCGTAAATCCTGACGACCTCCCATGGCAGAAGAAAAGAAATATGAGGGAGAAGGAGATCCTTTCAGAATATTGCTTGAAGAGGCCCTCGAGTGACAAAGGACCACGATGATGGATAAATTCACCCAGATCCTTCGGTAGATGCCCATAAGCGACACATATTAATCCAACAACCACTTTGGAGGTGCCACTCCCTTCAAGGTACAAGTCAACATTGACAATTCCCATATTTGAAGGCCAGATAAATGTAGGTTAAATCTGTTGGAAGGATATTTTTCGGTTCATGATTTTTCCAATAGGGAAAAGATTACTTTTGCACTCCTAAAAGATGCCCCCCATGTCAAGGATTGATGGGAAACCTACCGTGAACATAGGGATGAGAGAGAACCCTCATTGTTTTCCACCGCATCGACTAGGAATTCGTTCTGAGAAGCCATAAAGGAACAATATTACCTTGTGGGGAGCTATGAGGACAAGTACATACAATGGACTACGTTGTGATAACAAAGGGATCAAGATGTGCATGAGCTAACGAATCTTTTCCATACCCTACGGACAAAGTTGGGTATCAAATATTATGAAAAACATTAAGTTTCTTTTTAATCATAAAAACTACAATATTATTATTTTATTTGTTTAGATAAATTATTATATTTTAACTTTTAAAAGTAATGTGAATTATTTATTTTTTATTTTTTAACAACATTAAATAAAAATAAAAAATTTAAGGTATGGTTTTTTTAATATAGTTTATTTGGTTTTTGTTGTTTTTTTTGGACGCAAAAGAGTGGTGATTTTATTAAATCTACTCCTCTCACAACAAATACACATGGAATTCAATACATTGTCATTTTTCTAGGGGACCTTCTATTGAGATAATGACTAAATTCATGGAAGATAAAGTCCAATATTTTCCGTAGGTACTACAACTCAGTCTTTTTACATGTTTGCAAGAGTAAAATCTTACGTATTGCAAGCATAAGAGAATGCAAAAAGTTTATATTGTCGTTTTTATTAATAATTATTGTGAATATTTTTCTTATTCTTCTTATTTGGTATATTTTAATTTATATTTCTTTTTTTTCTTAATAAAATGTTTAGATGAAATTAAATTTTGATTATTAATGATAAATTAAATTAGCATTTTCATATGTATGCAAATATAATCATTTTATAATTCTTATAATATATGTGATGGTTTCATTAATACATATGGACTTGAACACTTGAGAGGTGTTACAACAAAAGAAAATTTAATAGTCTAACTTCATATAATATATATAGAAAATTTGAAGTTATTTGAAGAGAATGTGACTCTATCTTTTAAATATATTGTCTAGTCATTAAACATACTAACCGCTTATTATAATTCTAGTATAAACAAGCAATGATAGGATGAATACAATAAATAATCGAGAAGGATATGTGATGGGCATACTTGGATGATGCCTCCATGCACATGGAGAGGGAATTCCATATTTATTTATAAATCATTACATTTATTTCAAATATGGGATAGGTTTGGGAGATTAATAATTACCATAAATTTGATGGGTCTCACATGTAAATTTGATAGTTCTCACGTATAAAGGGAGAGGGGCATGATAGTGGAAGCTAGTGGATAAACTATTAATAAAATAGATCAAGATTGGAGTGAGTAACTTGGATTATATCCATACTTTAAGATGGATGCATAGTTGAACATATTCACTAACCGGCTTAGATCCATCTAACTTTGGATTTATCGTGTGTGGAGTGGGATCAAATCCCTCTAGGTGTAAACCTTTCTTCAAGTTCTATGCTCTGGTTAGGTGTAAACCTTTGTTCAAGTTCTACACTCCAATGTAAACCTTTCCTCAAGTTCTACACTCCAAAAAGAAGTTAATAAGTGGCAAGCATTAACTCACGATATGTGGATGATATTTTTTTTTTTGAAAATGTAAGCATATGAATATCATGAACGTTTCCACTTTGTGAAAAAAATATTTATTTTAATGTAAGAAATTAGGGTGTGTATTTTTTATGTGACTACAAAATTACAATTGAAATTTTACATTAATAATTCAAGTATGAAAAAAGAAGTCCACAAACAAAATAGATATTCAAAACATTTCAAAGTATCTTTTTTCCTTTACAAATAAATAAACTAGTTTCAATGGTTATGATTGGACATATTTAATTAGTGGAATTTGAATGTTTTGTAAATATTGAATGATGAGGGTTATCACATTCTTTGTAAATTTTAAATAATTTTAATGTATATTAGTTAATTTTGTTATAATTATTAATGTATATTATTATATATTATTTTGTAAATATATACATCATAGTTTAAATGTTCTTTATTTTTATTTTTTTAATTTTAAAAGGACTTGTTTATTGAGCACAAATGTAATCACACTTGGTAAAATGCACCTCTCTGGGAAATCGCTAGTCCTAATTCATCTAACTCTGGATTTATCATGGGCCGAGGGGGACGAAATCCCTCGAGGTGTAAATCTTTTCTCAAGTTCTACACTCTCAAAAGAAAAGAAGGCTTGTGTAACTTGCACACATTAACTCAAGATATGTGGATGACATTTAAACACTTTTGAAAATGTAAGCATATGAATTTCATGTACGTTTACACTTTGTCAAAGAATGATATATTTTAGTGTAAGAAACTAAGATGTTTATTTTTTATGTTGGTTTCAATTAACAATTGAACTTTTATCCTAATAATGTAAGTGGGAAAAGAAAATCCCATGAACAAAATAGATATTTATAACATTTCATGTATAGTTTTTCCTTCCTCTACAAATAAATAAAATAGTTTCAAGGGTTATAATTGAACATATTTGGATAACATTAGACAAAAGCAAGATGAAAGTGTTTGAGATGAAAGTTTTGGAGGATGGAGATGGAGGCAAAGAGGCGTAGGTTGCGACCCAACCCTGACACGGGCTAGGGTTTGGTTTATTACAGGTTCTTGGTGCTACCCTCCACCCGACCTAGTCTAGCATCGCCCCCCACCTGGCACCGTCACACCTGAATGCAGTTACTAGCTCCCCCATTCCCCGTTCTCTACATAGGTCATATTCTTCGTGACCACGTCGTGCCATCTCCTATCTCCTTTGCAGCAGTCGGTCTCCTACAATGACGGTTAGCTTGAATTACGGTGATAACTGGCGTTAACTCCTGGATAAGTCATGGACTCGGATTTCATGGATTATTCGGAGGACCCTCTCAAAGGTGCCTACATATGGACTACCCCTCATGCAATCTAGGAGGGTTTCTTTCTGTTCAGCCGCAACCTAACAGAGGCCATCGCTCATCTACATGTGATTACAGGGCCCTCTTGCTCAATTATCACTATTCCCGTTGTTCCTCCTTCCTGGCCACCATTTTCTATGCCCCCTCTGTCGTCGACTTCCCTGCAATTCGTGGATCATTGCATTGGCCCTGATCTCACTGCCTTCTCTCCTGGTGGCCCTCCTCTTCGTCCATTCGTTGGATCCCACTACCCTTCCACTACATCCCTCGATGACCCAATGCTTTCCTCTCATGGTCTACCCCTCTTTGCTCAGGTATCATTTCCCCTATCGGGTAGTTTTACAAATGTCCCCTCCTATTGGACTCCTTCCTCTCTGGACCTGATCTAAATCCATCTAACCCTAACCCTACTTACCCTACCCACAATGGACCTCATGAGGGCAGCACTAATGGGGGACATAGGCCTGGGAAACAACAAAAGTGTGTAAAATCAAGATCACAGGACGTCATCATCAGCTTGGAGGAAGACATTCAGTCGGGAGAAGCCATGGACAACGTCGAATGAATCCTGGTGGGCAGAGTCCAGGGCATGAACTACATGGCAGCGTGATTAAAATAATGGGTGGCAGAAATTTGGGGACAACACTTGGCTGAGTCACCTTTTGTACAAACCTTCGTCCACAGCTAGTTTTCTCTACGATTTGATCGGACCGAGCATACGAACTGGGTCTTGTCATCTGGCATTTAGAGTAGGCTCCTGTGCTGCTGAGGAGATGGAGCCCCCATTTTGATCCAGAGAAGGAACAGTTTGGGGCTGGGCCTCTATGGGTTCGTCTCCACGACCTGCAGCTACAATTCTGGTCTGAGGACATATTTAGACGCATTGGGAACTCGCTTCGCACCTACCTAGAATTTGAAAAGTCATACCTCTCCACAGGAATCATGGCTTACGCAAGGATCTCAGTTCATATAGACATCCATGAAGGTCTACAGGAGCAAGTTACTCTGCGTTGGAGGAATTTCACACGAACTCAGATCTTGAATTATGAGGGGGTACCATTTAGGTGCAGGCGCTGCCACAAAGTGGGTCATCTCTTTAAGGACTGCCCTCTAATTGGGAAAGTGAGGAACGGGAACAAGGGGCAAACAATTCCTACAAAAAATCCACAGGCAACAACAAGGAACAACACTTCGCATGAAGCAATGGAGCACACTGCCCCTAAAGAAACAGAGCATTCCACGACGTTTGAGACCCTTAAGAAACATGGAAAAGCATCATATCGGCCACCCTCTCCTCCTCTGACTAGGTCAAGGGTGACTGCTAAAGCTGCGCTATCTTCGGGTATGTCCTCCTCTGAACCCTGCTCTATACAATTATATCATTTATCAGATTGCATGGATATCTCTATCAGGTCTCAACAAAGCTCTAGTTTTTTATCATTCCCCCCATTACCCTTGCTTGCCCTCTGCAACACCCTCCTCCTACGTTCTCCTATGCCCCCCCATCCTTCTCGGAGGCTGTTCCATCTGCATCCTCCGACTCTGATCATGGAACTCTTCCCCACAAATACCAACTTTGTTCCCTTTCCAGATCATGGGTCCCAGACTCCATAGGCATTGGCATGGTATCTACCCCCATCCCTTCGAAGCCTCCTAGAGGTTGACCATCCTCCCTCTCTAAAGCCAAGCAACAGGTAGGGGAGGAGATTGTAACAGGGTGTCAAGTCACTATAGATCGGGTACTTCAAGCACATAATACCCCAGACTCACCCCCTCCATGAAGATTCTCTCACTCAATTTCCGAGGGATGGCTAGCCCTAAGAAAAACCTAGCCCTGCGAAGACTACTTAAGTCTTAGCTCATCAAAGTTGTTTTCTTATAAGAAACCCTGGGACTTGCTGATGCCATAATTCATATCCTTGAATCCATGCTTCCTAGGTGGCCCTTTCAAGCCCTTGATGTTAACGGTCATTCTAGAGACATAGCCTTGCACTACAACCCTCACTCTATCAAGCTGTGTAACATTTGGGGCGGCATTGGATACTTAGGGGCTGACATCTTCTCATCCGACTTGGGCACAAACTTCAGGCTATTAAATGTATATGGGCCTTGTCATCACCGAGAAATATTTTGGGAACATCTTTTGACCTCCGACATCCTGTAACATGACAACATTATCCTGGGTGAAGACCTTAACTTTTCTATGGGTTTCTCAGAGTCTTGGGGTCATCATGCCCAAGGCGATCCCCTCTCTGCCTTCTTTGAAGATATCCTGGAGAACCATAGCTTTATTGATATCCCCTCTGCTAAGGTTCTTCCTACATGGAGGAACAAAATGATTGGAGAGGATAGTCTTGTGAGAAGGCTTGATCGTTTCCTCATCAAGGAATGATTACAGGAGTTAGGACTCATCTTCAGACACTGGGTTGGATGAGGTGGAATATTTGACCAGCTGCTGATTTTTCTTGACATTAGGGGAGGAACAAGAAAACCCAGAGCCCCTTTTAAATTCAACACCACCTGGTTGAAGGATGCCTCCTATACTTGAATGGTATTGGACTTCTGGAAGACCCACCCCACTAATGCTAGAGGGAACATAATAGAAGGTTTTGTCAGCAACTTGAAAGAGCTAAAAAGACTATAAAAAATTTGGGCACAAAGTATGAGAGAACAGGATGCACAAACCCTTAGCGAAATCAAATCAGAAATTTATGCTCTGGAGGATGAGAAACAAGGGGTTTTCATATCCAGAGATCAAAAGGATAAGCTCACTAGTTAATATCAAAAAGGGGGAAAATGCTTAAATATAGAAAAGAAACTTGGAGACTAAGAAGTAGAGCAATTTGGCTGATGGAGGGAGATGACAACACTGGTTTTTTTCACAAATTTTCCAATGGGCATAAGCCAATCAACACCATTTGGAAACTGACAAATGAGGAGGGGGTGGAAGTGCATACCTTTGAACAACTGGCCTCACTGGAAAAATTAAACTTCAAGCAGATCTATCAAGCCCCCCCCCCAACACCACCCTTGCTGAGGTCATTGGAGTGGCACAACTCTTCCCTAGGTTTGTAGATAAGGAGAATATTATGTTGTTGAATAGGGAAGTCACCTTAGGGGAACTTGAGGCCACAATGAAATGGCTTAAGAAAGATAAGATTCCTGGACCTGATGGCTGGTTGGTGGAGTTCTACAATTTTTTTTTTTAAGTTCTTGGAGATGACATACTTAAGGTCGTTGAAGATTGCAGAACAATGGGTCGCATGCATGGGGCCATCAATACCACCTTCATCACCCTCATTCCCAAATCAGACAATACGACCTCTTTCGATCACTTTCACCCCATCTCCCTTTGCAACTGCATTTATAAAATCATTGCAAAAATCATAGAAAACCAACTCCACTCCATCCTCTCCACCCACATCTCCTCAGAACAATTTTCTTTTTTTCAAGACCATCAGATTCATGAAGTAGATGGTACTGCATAGGAAGTGATGCAATCTATCTAGATAAAGAAGATCAAAGGTATGATCATCAAGGCTGGCCTCTCAAAGGCTTTTGATCGGGTAAGCTGGCTATACCTTCGAATGCTCCTAACTCATCTTGGTTTCCAATATGAGTTTATAAAATGGATCATGTGTTACATCATAAACATATCCTTTAGTGTTTTGGTAAATGGAACAGCTTCACCTTTCTTTCACTCTGAAAGAGGCCTCAGGCAAGGGTGCCCCCTGTCCCCTTTTCTTTTTCTGCTGGTCATGGAGGGAATCAGTAGACTTATTAAATATATGCATCTCAGAGGCAGACTCATGGGTATCAGGATTACTCATTTACTCTTTGTGGAAGATGTGTTGATATTCATAAATGGTGGCATTGGAGACTTGACTATCCTTAAAAACACCATCTCCCTATTCCAATCTGCAATTGGTATGGTTATAAATAGCTCTAAATCCACTATCACTACTACTGATTTCACGCCTCACGAGGTCCAGTTTTCTCTCCACTGTTTCCCTTTTTCCCTACCTCAGTTGGAGAATGGACTAAGGTATCTAGGCTACAGGGTAAAGTCCCATGGCTACAAAATAGCTGACTGGACATGGATAATATCTAAGCTAGAAATAAGAAACAATATCTGGTACCATAAGTATCTATCCAAGGCTGGAAGACTAGTCCTTATCAAAGAAGTTCTTGAAGCCACCCCGGTGTATTGGATGTCCCTAGCCGAGATACCCAAAGGAATCCACTATAGAATTCAAAATCTCTATCGTAGGTCCCTTTGGAAAGGAAATAAATTTGGGAGGATCTTTGCATGGGCAAAATGGGATCTGATTACTTTCCCTAAGAAATGGGGAGGCTAAGGAATAAAAAAATTGGATGAATTCTCATCTGCTCTGGTGACCAAGCTAGGATGGTAGCAGATCTTTACTAGTAGCCTTTGGACTAAGGTGGCTACTTCCAAGTACATTGCACCCCTTAACTTGATGAACTGGCTTAGACAAACAAGCTAGAATAAAAATGGAATCTCAATCATTTGGAAAGAAGTGCTAAGTTCACTACCTTTCATCCAAGATGGACTCACTTGGAGAATTCAAGATGGTGCATCTGTTCGCATTGGATTGTACCCATGGATTAGGTGTGGTAATGCCCACGTTCTCCTTGATGAAATTAAGCTCCACCTTGCCAAATCGGACATTACTCAAATTAACCACATTGCTGACATGGAGCGATCCACTTTTCTTCATCAGGCCTAGAAATCAATTGGAAGATTGCATATCCCACAACAGTGGCATAAATAGTGGACAAACTACACAACGACCTGATCAGAATCTCACATTAGAATAATTGAGGGGGATGGTAAAAAATAAGCGATACTCTCCCAAAGAGGGTTACCTCTGTTTAGCTAGCAACCATAGACCACAACCTATAGATATATGGTGGAAAGGCATGTGGAAACTCAAAGCTCCCCCAAGAACCATAGTATTTATGTGGTCAATTTTAAAAAACAAGACCCCCACAGGTGACAATCTGATCAAGAGAGGAATTCACTGACCTTGTTGGTGTAGCTTATGTAAAGACAACACATAATCAATGGACCACCTTTTCCTCTCCTACCCTATCACCATACATCTCTGGGTATCTGTTCTTTTGAACATCCCTACTTAGTGCACATGGTGGTGACAAACTGCCAGAGATGCTTGGACCACATGGTGGTCATCTGCAGCCCCGACTAAGGCCACGAACCTTCCCCTCCTCATCTGCTGGGAAATTTGGATCGCTTGAAACCATCTCATCTTTAAGGATACAAATCATTGGCCCACCATCTCTGCTCGACTTTAGGTAGACTATAAAAACATTCCTGATGACGATGATAACCCTCCTCCTAGCCATATTGTCCCAGAAACCATTGAACACACCTAGACATGGGATTTCTTTGATGGATCTTCTCAAGAATTAGGGTGTGTGTGGGGGGTGCCACTCTACATCTGTCAGACTCCCATCACTTCCAAATTCAAATGGGGCTTGGAGGGGGCACAAAAAATTATGCAGAGATCATCACTACCAAATATCTCATACAATTTGCATTAAAAAAACATTACAACAAGCTACAACTATTTGGGGACTAAAAAATAGTGTGCAATTAGATTAATAGATCATTAGTCTGTCATGCATACACATTGAGGCCTATCTTGGATGAGGCCCATAGACTTATCTCTTTATTTGACAACCTTTTTTATCTTCATATATACAGGAAACACAAGACAACCACCGATATGTTATCCAAGGAGGCAACGATCAGGCCACGTAACACATGGATGATCCAGGAGTTGAGGGAGGAAGCTAACTACTAGTACTATCATCAACCATTTATGGAACATATAGTATAGGCTCAGCAGGAGCCTGTGATTTTTTGTTATATGTTAATATTATCATGTTTATACTTTTGTTAGTTGTATCTACAGACAGAGATACTCTCTAAGCAGAGTATTTTTTTGATAACATTAGATGAACTCTACTGATGACAGAGCCTCCTTGTGTGGAGAGTTGATTATATTTTTTGTTTTAATTCTAAATTGGCAGGCACTCAACCTCATATACTGCATATGCAAACAACATCTACAACATGTAATTTTCCTTAATATAATGAAAATTACAATTTTTCCAAGGGTAAAAAATTGAACATATTTAATTAGTATGCTTTGAATATTTTGGAGATATTGAATTAAATATTTAATGATGAGGGTTATCACATTCTTTATAAAGTAGAACAATTTTAATGTATATTAGTTAATTTTGTTATAAATTATTAATGTATATTATTTATATTAAAGGATATATGTCAAATCCATGTTGAGCATTAAAGGAATCACACATCTCCCCCATACGAGCTTTAGGCACAATAAACCTTGACTTTAATTTTATACTATTCCTTTTTTCATAGTAAGATCAGACGATTTAAATTACTTTCAAAAAAATACACACAACAATGACATTGCCATTATAAAAATATTGTTTGAGATATTTGGCTTGCTTGATCATCATTCAGCTAGAAAGTCCACATGGATCGATGGTTGTGGTTCATTATTTTTTGAACAAATGTTGTCATTGATGTCAAAGGAATTGTTGTCATTGATGTATGTCAATGCTTGATCATATCATAATCATATGCTATTAGAATTTAAGATAGATACATGAAGAACAATATGCGTGTGTGAGGATGAGCTATGGCATGATGATTTACAAGTTTCTCTAAATGAAAGATATTTGTTTGATTTGTACCAAGATAATATCTCTCCTTTCCCAATGGAGCTACAAGTAGACAAAATATTTCCCACCAATAATATCCTTTTGATCCCAAAGGAATGCTTCCGATTAGACAAATGGAGCATTGATTTTTGTGCTAGAAAAAATGTTTTGGAGTTGCAACAATAAGAGTTGTAGTTACAGGAACTGTAACATGAGAAAATCCAAGAATCACAATAATGAAATGTAAGTCCTAGAGTCATAGAAACTTCAATATTTCTAGGGCGTGTTTCAACATAATCATCAACGTAGATGGTAGTGTCGAAGTTGTATCAGCAATGACTAGGGTTGAAGTTGCAACAAAGAGAGTTGAAACATGAGAAAATCCAAGAATAAAAGAAATGAAATGGAAGTTTGAGAGTTACAACAACTTCAATATGTATAGTGCATGTTGCAACATAATCATCGTTGCTAAAGGTAGTGTCAAAGAAGAAGAAACAATGACTGGGGTTAGAGTTGTGGCATTGAGAGTTGTAGCATGAGTAAGTCTGAGAATTATAACAACTATGCTAATCTCAAACATAAGAGTTTCACCACTTGCGTGTGGAGTTTTAATGTTTGTTGTGGAGTTGCAACACTAGTATTTAGTTACAATTGTTTCCTTTGCTCTTAGTAGTGTTTACTTTTTCCCTTTTTCCAGTATTCATGTGAAAGTGGGAAAATAATATTTTTCTTACTTTCGGCTTGAATATCCATACCATGGGTCTATACCATCAATCAATTTAAATTTGAGAAAAAATATACATAAATAGATGGTAGAGTATGAATACTGTAGACTGTAGGTGTGAGCGTGAAAAGGTAAGAGGGGAAACAAGTTTGAGTGGTGTGACAAGGAGTATGATGAGGCATTGAGTATGAATAATTGAATTTGTTGATGTGATTGTGCCAACAAAATGATGTGATGGGGGAAGAAAATTTGTAACAACAAACAAAGTGGAAGTGAATAACTGTATAACAACAAAACATAGTTGCAACAAACACCTACGTGATATACAGTTAGAGTTGCAACAAATACTTGTGTAACAATAAAATGGAATTGAAACAAACACATGTGTAACAAAAAAATAGAGTTGCAACAAACACCTATGTAATAACAAAGAAAAGTGGCGATAAGTATGATTGTAAGGAAATAAACTATGATTGAGAGAAATATAACAAGTGTCACAAATGAGAACCAACAACGGTGATGGAAATAAGAAAATAAGTGTAAGAGGAGTTGAGCTTGTGTGAATGACGAGTAATCTAGATCATAATGTAGAGAGATGAAGATCAGATTGCAGAGATAAGACCAGAGAGCTTGTTGGATCAACAACTAACAAAACAAACCCAAGATAAAAGAGTGTATATGAGTAATATTAGATGGAGCGCCCATGGCTCTAGTTTGTAAACACGATGAAAAAGAGATTTGATAGGCAATTATGGTTGGTGCCTATAAATTAGGGTATCAAAATCTCTTTTAGGTTGGTGCTTGTAAGTTAGGAGATCGAAGTCTCCTTCAGGTTGGTGCCTGTAATGTCAAGGAATTGGTGTCTCTTTATGGTTGGTGCTACTAAATTTATGTAACAGTAGGTTGGAGAATACAATAATATTCAAACAATTCTCTTTTGTGGTTTTCTCCCTTTAAGGGTTTCTATATTCATCTAGTGTTCTTATGTGTTGTTGATGCACTAAATGGCCATTTGAATTGTCTTATATTGTTAAAATCATTAAAATATACATTTATATTAAATCAACCTCCCCTCTTAGTGTAAATCGTTATTCCAAGATTGTCATTATTCGAAGAAGAGAAGTTAAGGTTTATCAAATTTTTAGTTAGAGTTGAGACTTTCTCATCAAGCTTGTCAAGTTTATCCATTAATATTGCCATGGGGATTATCATTTTCTATTGAGTGTTAGCTCTATTACTAAGAACTTTTCCCATGAGATTTATGATATGCCAATGGGTGGAAATGTGAAGTCAGGTTACACTTTTTGCCCATTTTTAAGGAAAAATATCATTTTTAGAAGTTCTTCAACATTCGACAATCCAAATCCTTTTTTCTGTTTAGAATTTCATTTTACAATAAAAAGAAAACTTGTCAGAAATTTTAATAGCCTTCTATTGCATATTTTTTAGAATTTCTTTATTCACATTTGATATGTCGACTTAGAAATTATTTAACTATGCGTTCTTTAAAAATCAAGGGATTCATAAAAAAGTCATGTTTTTTGGCACTACTGTAATTTGTATTCTTTGTTAACCTGGTGTTTTTGAAAAAGAAAAGGTGTTCCAACAATCTAGAGAAACTCTAATTTGATATGGTTATATTTACAAAACCAACTGATGTACATCATAATTACTAGATTTTCTTGAATTGAACCAATATGAAAAAATTGTAGATTTTGAAGATGTTTAACATGGTCTCGTGTTTCACAACATATTAATTAAAAACTAAAATTATAAAAACTACGAATTAAAGAGGACGAACCAACGTAATGCAACAAAAAAATTTCATATTTTTTTACAATGTATTTGGGAAGATATAAAATTTTGATTTCACTGAATCATAATGTCATTCAAATTTTTTTCCACACATTTTATTATAAAATTAATTAAAATTAGTAAATATCTATGAAATTCCATAAAATTTATATCTACTGAAAGTAGATTCAATTTTGAAAATGATGTTATTGGTTTTGAATGTAAATTCACCATATTTGATGGAGTTTAACCATTTCTAAGTTGGAGAAAGGTGATTAGAGCTGAGTTGTTCAGAGTTGCAGGTTTTCGGCCTTACCACCAACACATTTCGTTTGGTAAAATAATTCATGACTTTCTCTTGAACATAGAATTTGGGATATGAAACCATGGATATTGGAAGGAGGAGGTGAACTTTTCCAAAATGTTTTACCAAAATTAAGGAAGGTGTCATAATATAATTGAAACTCCACATGATAACAAAAACAACAAGTGTTGCGTACAGTGATAGTTTTAACATACAATGGTTTTTGTTGCACAAAACTACTAACTGAGACATTAATTCCACGATTATCTTATATGAACTTATTGAACTACTCTATCTGTGTCATGTCAAAGACATGTTTTACATGTTCTTCATACGGATTTCATGCTATTCTTCACCGCATCACATTCTTACTTTTGGTGAAACACATGAATTTTTCATCCCAATATTCATATATTATTTTTTTAACATCTTCTCCAAGTCTATCTTTGTATGGTTTCCTACAAATAACTGTCCAACAAACGAGCTCATCATTTGCATTTATTCTCAATCAAAATTTCCTATGTTTGTGTAATGCTTTTCGTGATGTCTATAATGATTTTGCCATATATTTTACCATACGATTCTTCTTTCGTACTTAATGAAAGCACTACCATTTGTATTACTCTACGTGCATCTATATAACTTTTCTTTCTAGATCTTCCAATTGTTTTTAGAGCACCATTTATAGTTTGAATCACATTTTCCTTCACCTTTTGATCTTTCATTGACTTTCGAATACCTGATAGTGTTGTAGCTTCTTTTAATTTCTTTGATGTTAAGAGAACTCTCAAAATTTGAGCTTGAACTCTCACATTTTCATCTTTGAAGAACTTATCAATAATGAGCTTAACACGATATCGTATAACATCGTGAGCTTTTTTGTCTCCATATGTGCTAATGTCCACATTTTCTAACATCTCATCATTGATATTGATTTCATCTATACATATGAGAATTTAATGTAAATGGGTATAAATATACATTAAATAATTAAATTAAAAAATATAGTTTGAATGAAATTGAAACTAATTAAATTATATATGTATAATTTCAATAATACACATGACATGTACATACATACTTAATGGTGATTCAACTTTTCTACTCGATTCTCTTTCAACATATTCAACAACATCATCAATCATTGATTCATTATATTTTTCATTTATTCTTTCAACATCTTCAACAACATCATTAATCATTGGTTCATTGTCTTTTTCATTATCATTCAACATTTATGAGAAAAATCTCTCTCTTTACATTGTAATTTGTTTTTTCAAATTAGATCATCAAATAAAACTTAGATTTCACAATATACTATTAAATTTTAAATATCATTTATAATATTTACATTTACATACCTACTCCAACTTCTTTTTGACATTGATTTTCTTTTTCAATATTTAAGCGTTCTTCCTTTTTTCTTTTGTAATATCTTTTCGAGTATTCCGTGCAAGCCTTAATGTCTTTTATTCGATCATATTTTCTCTTGTAATTTCTTTGATTTCCCATGATAATCCAATCTATGTGGATTTTCGAAATCCAACAAAAAAAATAAATTTCAAAATCCAAAAAAAAAAAAAAAAATCAATTTCAAAATTCTAAAAAAAAAAACTGAGTTTAAAAATTTAGCCCAAAAAAACTCACTTTAAAAATTCAGCCTAAAAAAACTCACTTTAAAAATTCAGCCGAAGATTTACGTTAAAAATTCATCCCAAATGAAGAATGTGAGTGCGAAAATAATGTTTCAATTGACTATATTTATAGCGTTCGGCTGAAAGAGTTTTTTTGAGGGTCGCACCATTTTAATTTTGTAGCAAACAGAAAATATGGACAGTTTTTCATCCAAAGTTTTTAAAAAAATTGGCCAAAATTTTAGAATTCATTTTAACGTTTGTCTGCAGCAAACAAAAATTAGGCCGAAAATTTATTTTTTTTCGGTTGAACTACTTTGTGTAAATTCTTCTTATATTAATGAAAAATTAGAGGTTTAATACAAATATGTCTATAGGTATTAAAAAGTCTCTTCCTCTCCAAACTATATATTTTCTAGTTATCTATTTTTATATAAAATATCAATACTTAACTGAGCTTCCCAAAAACAGGGTGAATTTAGCATTTTCATGCTAAAAATAAACTGATACAATAGAAAGATAATTACCTTCAATTCCATAATGCGTATTTTATTTATTGAGTTCTATTGACTTATCCTTAGCTCGTTGGAGAAGATTGTGGAAACTCCTACGAGATTCTGCATAATATGTTGATCTGGTACACCATGTCATCTTTCAGGCTTTTACTTCTAGAACAAATAGATATTGATCAACCTCTAAGTGTCAGAATAATATTTGTTGTTATGGATCATTCTAATGGTTAAATTCCCGTCTTGACAAGTTTGGACCTTTCAACTTTATTAGTAACAAAAATAACCTTTTTATAAACATTTATAAATTAAAAATAAAAGTACCATTCTACGTGTGATTTTACCTTTAACTTAATCCTTTAAATGCCATTTGTTTGAAAAAATTGATAACAATGACATGGAACATAGGTTCAAATGAAGGGTATATTGTCAAAAATGTTGTGACCATAAAGATTAATTTTTAAGCCTAACATTTCCCGCAGGCATATTGTAGAATTTATACGAATCTAGCTCTGATACCATGTAGACATTATGGTGTAGATCTGAAACTGCTCATGAAATTTACTAAATCATAAGACTCAAATCTACTCTACTACTCTGTGGAATTCAATTCACAATGTAGAATACATATCATAAACATGCATCAAGAAATAACACACATACACATCAACAATATTTTTTCCAGGGGAAAGAAACTGCTAAAAAACCCTTCGTCCTTGTCTTCGTTAATCAAGTGAGTAAGAGAAGCTATTAAAATTGTCAGCTTAATGTTAGAGATCAACCTAAGAAAGCAATTCTACTCTCTCCTATTGAATGACTTATCTAGCTGGTACTTAACGGATTCAACACACAACGCTAGCACACCATACCCATGTTTCCTTGCGTTGTTCCTTAAGGAATTAGGCCCATATTAATTAATAAATTCCTCTAATTGATTGCATAATTCCCAAGGATAGTACACCCGGCCTCGTGCAACACATGTACACTCAACTAGTTTACAAACACTGGTTAACTACCTTGGAAACTCCACCACAACTGGGAAACTCATATTCTTTGCATACATAAGCTAATTATTAGATGTTTGATCAGTTAACTAGATGATCTATGAGTTAGATTGATGTCCTACTACTAAGCTGACCACCAACTAGTTTTGTTAATAGTTAGAACTAGTTTAATTTATTACAATTGAAATTAACTCAACCTAGGCTCCTAAAATTTAGGAATCACTACACACAATTGAACTTCATGTTCCTAACTTGCATTAACTATTCCAACAGAGTGATAACAACCATGTCACCTCAGTTGACTCATCCAAGCTGTCTATTGATGTGGAATTTTGAATTTCCTCATTTTAATTAAAGGCAAAATCAAATTGAGAATCTATTGCTGCATTTTTCAACACTTGTCATTTTGCATGACCCTGACGCAATGAAAATGGAGGTCATCTTTTCAACATCTCAAAATCAGTCAAAATTTTTATTTTACTACCTACTTGGTCAAAATTTCACACTCTCTAATGTCTTTTACTGCTCCAGCTACTTGAATAAGGAGATTGAGACTAGTATTTGAAGGATCAACTCAGTTAGTTTTGTATTTTAAACCTTTGATCCTTATGATTAACAAATTTTTTATTTGAATATTGTGGAGATTTTCCAGTTACATATCTATGTATTTTCTTTTCAGAGATTTGTGTTTCTCTTTGTTTCTATAATATTTGTCCTTCAAGATTTCATTTTCTAAATTTATTCCTTCATTTACCATCTTTGTTTCATATAAATTTTGTTTCAACTTTTTAATAATATTGTTCTTTCTCAGTTTTTGCAACATAATTTTTAGTTGTTGATTTTTAGAGATTCCTTGTTCTTAAATTTTCTTTGATGAATATTCTTCATATTCATCCTATTCTCGTTGGAGTGGTTGACTCTACTCTTTGCATACTTCTAGTGCCTTCTAAAGTGATTGACTTCGCTATGCATATATTTCTTTAGTATAATATCCTCTAGTATATATTTGTTTCTCCTTTGAAGTTCATGGATTTTTTCATCCTTTAATTCCTTAAGGGCTTCCTCATACTGTTATAGACATATTTGGGCACTGCAACCCCAATCTTATATGTCGATAAACCAAGGGCTCTTTAACCCCTAAAAGTATTGTTTCAAACCCTAAAGGATCATGGTCAACTGATTACATCATTCCCCAGAAGTTCCACCTGAAAAACCACTCAGAACTGGCAAAAACTGGACCATACTGACTGCTCCACTATTAGGGTGCGATGCATACTGACTCCTACACTCGCCAGGTGTGATGCATACTAAAGAGCCCCTCTGTGGCGTGCGATGAGCGAGAATGGACAAATGTCCGAGACAGTTTGCTAAGTGGATGCTCATGGAATCTTCTAGAAACTTCTCGCATGACACTTTCCTCTCTGAATTCGCCCAGGGATGAGTAAGAGATTCAAGAAATCTCCAGATGGAACCAAGAACAACAAGTGGAATGACACTAATAAAAAACCCATAGGTGACTCACACCCTTGCAGACATTTATAAATGGATCCCTCATCTGAGAGATCTGAGGCTGGAATTTTGTAATTTGTAAGGAAGTGCTAATAGTTTGTCTTTGAGAGGGAACATTGTATTTTTGGGTGATCTTGCTTTTCATGAGGTGAAGAGGGCTTTGATGCTGGGAGGATGATGCTGGATCAGACAACTGGGTTGTAATGCTTTTTCAATTATTAATAAAGTTCTTTGAGTTTTCCTCCATACAATCGTCTATTTGTGAATGTTGTTATTTGTAAGTGCCATTGTATGCTCATTGTATTTTTGATTCTGCAATGCTTATGATATGATAGATTGAGATGTTTTGATGGTGTTGTGTTACTTCATTTCTTCAGGTATTCTCTAAGCGGGACAAGTAGGAGAAGAGTTGCAAGCTTTGTCAAGGAGGAGAGAAATCAAGTAAAGAGTCAAGTGGAAGATCCAGGTTGGTCCCTTTGCTTCTCTCTTATCTATCATACGTAGAGGAAATTGCAAATTGCTTTGATTGTTTGTTTCTAGGAGAGCTTCCAATCCTAGTGGGATTAGCAGATTGAAAAGACACTAGTTTTCTTGGAAACACATACATAATTTTGGCTTTAGTTTTAAGCTTTTTTGGAAGTCCTTGTAGTTTAACAAGGTTGTACTCTTCATCCATATGCCTCTTTCAATAATTTCATCTATCCTCTAGTAAGCTTGGTATAGGTTGTTGGTTCTCTGCTGGAATTAGTTCTTCTTTTCTTTTTAGTAGAGGAGGAGCCAGAAACCTCTAGGGAGGGTGGGGACTTGGGGACTCTTTTTCTTTCCGTTTTTCCTATATACCCTGTTCTCTCGAGTTTTCTTGTATACCATATTCTCCTTCCCTATCTTCTTGAATTTTCTTTTAGCCCCGAGGTTCCAGATTTTCCTACAATTGTGGAGTTGGGCTTTTTGATTCTTCTGGTATGTTCACTTCAATTTATCACTCATCATGGTTTGGATTCAATTTTCTATGGTTTTCACGAGGTCTTTCTTCTTCAACTCCAAACTAGTTTCTTTGTAAAAATACAACCCATGTTTGATTTAATCTAACGAGTTTATCTAAAACAAGTAATTTAGCTAGACCATGATGATAAATACATCTATCTTTCTTTCAATGGGATTTTTACACCATGAATGACAACTTTAGTAGACTCTTATATAGGAAAAATGGAAAATTTATCCTTTTACTATGGTTTTTGACATGTTCCAATAAGTGTATACAATAGATGAAAAAAATGTTGTACCTTCCTTCACATGTAATGAATTTATGTAGGAATTATGATATGTCGGCCCATGGGTCCTTTAGCCACCACCTTGGCATGCCCTTAGCCTAATCAACATTTTGTTTTTCTTTCTTTAGAAACTTTCTACATGTTCACTTCTTTATCGTCTATCCTTTAAACCATTTTTCACCACTTTGTGCTAGCCCTATAACCATGGATATGGTTTCTTCTAAAACTATAAATGTGAGGTCACCAACTTTAGCAATTTATCGATTGAACACGTTGGTTAATTGTTCTATAATTGTAACATTATGCCCTTGATTTTTTTCAAAAAATGAGAGTAATCCAGCTCTACGGAAATATATCCTACAGGATGGAAATGTTTCCATGATAGAAATGCCATAGGGGTTAGTGCATACCACCCCTATGGTCACCACGCTTGATCTTTATCCCTCGGTGAGGAGGATTAAACTTTAATTCAAGTATGCAAGTACTGATACTGAGTAAAAATGTCAGGTTTACGAGATTTCTGAATTTTAAAGTGGCTATAGGTTGTAAAATGCAGGAATGGAAATGATTTTATTTCGAATGAAAGTGATATTTGTAACTAAAAGTAGAAATATCATTGCTTATAATCATTGGTGATAATGAATTCAGCATAATGAGAAATAGGCTGACACGATTTGTGATTTCAAAATGCCTAGTAGATATTACAGAATAATAATTTCATAAAGGACAGGTGGTCATGACAATAATAATTATAGAGAGGGATGTGAATCATGGTAATAATGTTAAATCATGAAAAGTAGTGTAGGATGTATTAAAAAATATAATCATCCTCTTCTAAAGTCTTCCCAATTTAATAAATAAATGTAAATAAATTAAATTTCTTCTTCATTACATTGCTAAGGAGTACTGGATATGATGTTGTTGATACCTTCACTGTTTCTACCCCGATGGAATAGAAGAATGCTTGTTGCAACTATCTTCTTTCTGTTGACATTGATTTTACAGGTAATCACTTCTTAATTTGCAGGAATTTGAACTTTATTTCAAGAAATCATTTCTCAATTACAGGAATCTCAAAAGCAATGTTTCTGTTGTTGATACTTATCTTTTTTTTTATTTTTATTTTTTATTTATTTATTTATTTATTTTTTAATAACTGATAGGAATGTAAATTTCCAAGCTATGCATATTCTGGCAGGGATAAACCAGTTAATTAAAAAATGGTTGGATATCACATCCACTACTGGGGGGGGGGGTGAATCAGTAGTGATAAATTCTTAAATATTTTTCATAATTTCTATCATGGAGACATATATCAATTCTTCATGCAAACACACATTAATTCATCAATAAATAAACATTTATTTTCAACAAAAGTAAGTAAAGAAAATCACACGTTCGTGCTTAATGAAAACAGGGATCTCTGGTGGAATACCCCCTCTAGATAAAAAACCACTCTTTGTTGTTGTTGTTTCTCTACTTCAAATTTTATTAATTAAATAAATTGTTTTACGTCATCATAGCTAGCTATGCCCAACAAGGAAATTTCTCACTCTAAATTTTATTTGTGAACACCCATCCATTGGAAGCCTCTACTTGCAACAAGCCATACCCAACACCCACTAGACAATGAGAATGCTACTCCCTCTACTAACACTACCGACCACCATTAACAAGGAACACCAATTCCTTCTTCACCAAAATATTATGAATTGTTGATCATCTAGGGTCACATTTAAGAATATTTATAATTGGACCCCTTGACAAATAAACAAAAACCTCTACATTAAAACAAGCAATACATGGGCCACCTCCATCACAATATTTGCAACTTAACTTCAATCAATTCATTAACATCAACTCAACAAAACATATCTAAAGCAATAACTTCACCAAACAATCCACAAATTAATTGTTGACAACAACCAACATCAACACCTCTACACATCAAACATATAATAATTCAACACATTCAGCCATAGGCATACTGAGTTCACATCACAACATACATTTACTGAAACCCTTGCACCAAATCATGACAACCTTCTCACACAAAGGCTACAAGAACAAATAATTCTTGAAAACAAAATTATTGGCGACATAACCATCACACTATACCCTGCTCTAACAATCTATGATTCATGTGATCTATACATACTAGATAATCTATGCAATAGACTCTAAAGACTCTATCTTTTATTGCAGATATAACTCTTCCTCTTCAATCAATGAAAACCGGCCTCTCCATTCACCTCACAATTTTTTGATCTCAGTAGATTATTTTTGTGTGTGCACATCTCTATAGATTCGACCTATGTATTTTTATATGTTATATGAGGTCACCCTCTACTCTCTGCACAAACCTTTGCTCACCTCACAAACATACAATGGTCGAGCTACTCCTCTTCTTAACAAATTTGTGCCACTATCTTCACCACTCAATCCATCAAGGCACTTAGACTCCAAACTTCATTCTAGGATACAAATTTGGTTCTTTGCAAGCTTCCATGAACAATCATGAACAAGAAACATCATAAAACATTTAATTCACCTGAGGTGTGCAAGGAATCCAAAGACCTCGTGACTTATAGTCTCAAATAACCCCACAAAACTATGAAATTTAGGTTGCAACTAGTCCCACAACATAGTGTGCCAATAGTTGGAGCCTTTCAATTGCTCCCACAAGCTTACATGCCAGTAGTTGGGATAGGGGATGGTCAAAAATCAAAATCTCTAATTCATACCTTCCTCTAACTTCTTGTTTAACATCTATAGGATCCTTAAAGCTTTTCCAAGTGATGACAAGCCTCAAAACCAACTATGCAAACTTTTGTTGAGCTTATACATCACATAATTATCATAAGTGTAGAAACTAACTCATGAGTGCAAAAAATGTATCAAGTGGCATCAATCATGAAGATCAGTTATAGATGGGAACTTGATTACATCATTGTAACCTCACAACACCTTTAGGCATCATTAGGATTCCAATCCATAACTCAGGAGCATCAAGGACGCATTAAGGGAAACACATTAAGCATCATAAATATGGAGACCTAGTTAGCTAACCAACCATCAAAGAAATGTTAAAGCACTTGCAACATAAACATTTACCATAAAAATCATGTAGAAGATAATACCATAAAAAAACCAAGCATATACATACCATCTACAACAAAATCCCAGGTTGACATCGATGCCAACCATCAATCACTGCAACACTCATCAATCTTCACACACTACCAGGATGACATCGATGCCAACCATCACCTCATCACAACATCAATTCCAACAATCTCCCCTTTTAACATTGATGGAAACCCAAGATGAACCATTCAAACAACCTCTTGAAGAACTTAAATCCTCATTTTCTCCCCCTTTGACATCAATGGAAAATGGAGAAGCTCAACAATGTAAACATGCGAGGAATGAAAAAAGAACTCCCCCTATAAATATCAACATTATACCAGCACAAAGCTGATATAAGCCAATGAACTAGTGCTGGGCTAAACAAGCTCCCCTTGAACATATAAAGGGGTTACAAAAACATCTCTTGGACTATTGAACATGTTACCTCTACTACTACTAGTGCCTCTTTCTCATATGAAAAAATGTTTCTCCTCATATATCAATGCTTTGACCAACTTTGGCCAAATGATAAATAATTAGATACAAGGCATAATACACGGCTATATGAATAATACAAGTCTTCAAAATGGCTCTAGCTAGATGAACTATGACTCGTCTCTCATGCATGAAGGAAACACACATAACTCAACAACGAATCATAAGAAGGATGTGACAATACATGGCTACTCAAAGAATGTAAGAGATCTTAAAAGACTGAAATACTTGTAACCAAATAGTCCAAACATGGTTGTAACAATTATCATCTCTCATCACATGAATCCAACACACTCTTGACATGACCCATGACTCTATTTGTTGACTTGTGTCCTAAATCAAATACAACTCCATATGACTAAAGATGATTATAGGGCTTTATATGACCAATGCATGACTATAAAAATGTGAGTACATAGCTTTTATGAAACATTATGAACATAGATTATTCCCATCAATGCGTTCTAGGCACCAAGACCACCATTGTACAATCAAAACATGAGACAACAATACAAATTACACATATATGGATCTCCATTTCAACATTCAACCAATATTATAATGAGGAGTACATAAACCATATGAAATTCATGATTGGATAAAAAACTAATATTCTTCAATATCTTGGCCATAGCTCAAAAAAAATAGTAGAAAATAAATAGATATCATAGAATCCCTTAGCCTTTTGTAAAATCTATCATCCATAGAATGGAGTAGATAGATCCTTCTCCCTTTCAAAGCATGTGATCCTCATACAGGAATTGTAGGCTCCAAGATAAAGCGATAATAGGATATAAGACACACACATCTGCCCCTCAACACTTAGGTCGTGATTAAAATTTCAGCAACAACAACAATATGTGAACTCATAGGTAGATAAGACAATAAGAAACCATATAACCTCTTCTTAACAATAAAAATGTTAATAATGATGAGACATGCGACTCATTTCCTCCTTGACCAAAGCATCAATAGAAGCTAGCAGTAACATGTGAACTAGTATGAAGATAAAGAAATGACAAAACATCAATGAGTAGCAATGTAACAACCACCATAGCTATAACTAAATGAACCATCAACATATAGATGTCTCCATAGTGAAATAAGAGATCAATCTTCAACAATATCATAACATGTGAATTCTCTCAAGCATCAAATAAAACTTATTAACATATCAAATATAATACTCTCCTTATCAATAATATGTCTTCTATGAAGCTCAATTCATCACCATTGGAAAATGGTTCACTACAACAACAACTTCTTCAACATCATGCATAATGGAAGAACCAATATAAATTTGATCTAAATTCCAAAGAGAAAAAAAATTCCTCCAAGATGCCATAGATCCAGCAAATTACTAGTATGCTGAAAAGAAAATAATTTTCCTAAATTTGTGCCATCTGTTCACTAGTCATTTTTTAAAATCTTATCACCAATGACAATAGTTGCATTAGTTAAAACATGCAAAAGAAACACCAACTCACATAATATATAACCCTTGAACATACATCTATGTTACAATTTCATCATTAGGGATCAACAATTTTCTCTAATTAATTACATTCGACTGATCCAACAAATACCAGAAAGAAGAAAATAAATTTTCAAACCTCGATGTAATCTTCTCTTACTATGGATACATTATCAAAGATTCTCTTTCAAATTCAGAATGCTACCATATGCTCCCCCCCTTAGACCATGCAAGCCTCAACTTATAGTGGGGTTCTTTTGCTGCTCCTTTTTCTTCCCGACTTTATTGGATTGGTCTTTGACATGTGCTCCATTATTTTATCTCTTATTTGATAATATGATTTGAGTAATATTTTCCTTTTGAGTGAATCCCTTGTAACATTTGGAAATTTTGCAATATTTTTCCTTATGGCCAATGTTGTCACACAAGTAACACATTATATGTCCAAGAAGCAATGGAAAAGTTTCGAAAGTCCTCTTCACATAGTTTTTACTATCAAACATTTTATGCCCAAAATTATCAATGAGAAATAATAGCCATAGAATGAACTATTATACCTTGCCATAGATGAACTTATTTGATATGTCCTTTTTTCTAACCACTTCTTCTGCTATGTGTTTCTATAACTTGCGAAAATATGGCCAAACTTTTGATAGTTAAAGCATCTTAGTGATCTTGACGAAGTGGATGATCTTCCTGGTGCAACTTTTGCCTCCTTCGACTATTGGTTTTGCTTATGTGCTTCTTCCTTGCTATTATTATTGTTGGAATAATCTTTTGGTACAGGTTGGCTATATTATCCTTCTGAAATCATTTCTCACTTGTGTAGACTAGGTTTATATTGTTCTAGGCTAATCTTCAACTGTGTAGTCTTGATTTCTAGGTCATTCCTCAATGAAACAACCTTAGCATTGTGTCTTTCACATTCATCTTCCTTTCCTTTGTATTGTTTCCACATTCCTCCTTCAATCCTTCTTCCTTCATATAGACGAGTTCTTAATTTATTGATTTCTTCCTTGTAGGTACACTCATTCTCATCAAGAAGTCGTAATAACTTTTGCTGGTTTTTGTTTTCAGCCTTGAGCCTTCTAGTTTCCACTTCTAGGGTTGCAATCTTGCAAGGATCTTCACCTTATGAATCTGATTTCTCTGCAAAAGGGTTCATTCCACTTCTCTCCAAAGCATAAAACTGAATTTATTGATCATCATCTTCTAAACCATCAATCCCAAGAAAATCATCATCATCACAAGAAAATATACCACCAGATATAATATTTTTACCTTCGTCATTCTTTATTAGCAAGAAAAAGGGGTTCTTCTGAATTTGAAATCTTCTTGATTTGTTTGCATCTTTTCCTCTTTTGAGACTACATCATTTTATTCTTATCCATATGTACTCGATTAACCCTCAAGTGATCAAGCTACATAGGAGGGAACATGGCTTTGATACTAATTGTTGGATATCATATCACTATTGAGAGGTGTGGGGGGGGGGGGGGGGGGGGGTGCGTCGATAAGTAAGTGGTAACTCTTGTAAAAAGACCCCATAAACACCTGTCGCTACACAAGAAATCAGCGTAAAATCCATTTTTGACACAAATATTCATAAAAATATTCATAAAATGACTTTTAAAACCTATTTAAGGGTAAAAAAATTTATAAAATGGTGAAAATGGTAAATAAAAATTACTTTTCACTTTTTACCTTTGGAGAGCGACATTAGGGCTTTTTGGAGTACGACCTTCAGTTGGCGATTGCGACAAATCCAGTGGACCATTTGGAGCGTCGTCAGTGTCAGGTAAGAGGTCTTTTCCTTAGCTTCATTTCACAAATTATCTCATGTAGTCATATATCAATTCTTCATGCAAACACACATTAATTCATCAACAAATATATTTTTTTTTTCAATAAATGAAGATAATCACACATTCATGCACAGTTAACATAATGATATCTAGTAGAAAAGCCCATCCAGGTCAAAAGGAACCCTTTTTTGTTGTTTTTGTTGCTCTGCTTCAAATTTTATTAATCAAACAAATAGTTTTATATCATCATAGCTCACTATGTCTAGCAATGATTTTTATCACTCTAAATTGACTTTGTTAACACCCACCCATTGGAAACCTCTACCCCCAACAAGCCTTGCCCAACACCCATTGGACCATGAGAATGTTACTCTCTCTATTGAAGCTACCAACCACCATCGAAAAGGAACACCCATTCCTTCTTCGCCAAGCTATCTCGATCTATTTATCATGTAGGGCCACATTCTAGAATATTCCAAATTAGAACCCTTGGCAAAGAAATAACAACCTATGCATTAAAAGAATCAATACATGGGCCACCTACATCAAAATATCTGCAACTAAAATTCAATCAATTCATCAACATCAAATGAAAAAACCAACTGTCAAGGAAGAAATTCACCAAACACTCAACAACTCAATTGTTGACAAAAACCAACAACAACACCTCTACACATCAAACATATTTTAATTCAACACATTTAACCATAAGCATACAATGTTCATAACACAACATATACACTGACTCAAACCCCTGTAGAAAATCATGACAACCTTATGACATAAATGATATAACAACAAACAATCCATGAAAACACAAATATCAGTGACATGACCATCAAAATATATAGTGCTCCAACAATCTATGATACATCTTCTCCATACATACTAGATAACCAATACAATAGACTTTGCAAACTATTTATTTTACTACAGATCGAATTCTTCCTTTTCAATCAATGAAAACTGGCCTCTCCATGCACCTCACTATTTTCTTATCTCGATGGATTATTTCTGTTGGAAAACATCTCTAGAAATTTGACCTTTGTATCATTATCGGTTGTAGGAGGCCGCCCTATACACTATTCACAAACCTCTGCTCATCTCACAAAGATACAATGGTCAATTTGCTCCCCTTTTTAACCAATCTATTACACTATCTCCAATATTGACTCCATCAAGGCATTCACACTTCAAACTTCATTCCAGGATGTGGATTTGGTCAATTAGAAGCTTCCATGAAGAATCACAGAAAAAACATCATAAAAAATTTAAGTCACTCGAGGTGCATGAGGAATCCATAGATTCTATGGCTTACAGTTTCAACTCCACCCACAAAACTATGAAATTTAGGTTGTAATTGGTCCCACAATACAGTCTACTAGTGGTTGAATCCTTTCAACTACTCCCACAAGCTTACATGCCAAGGGTTAGGACAGGGGATGGTCAAAACTCAAAATCTCATCTCAAAGTTTCCTCCAACTCCTTGATTAGAATCTCTAGCATTATAAGTCTTGTCTAAGCCATGAAAAGCCTCCAAAAGCAACATTTCAACCTCCTATTGAGCTTATACATGACATAGTCATCATAAGTGTAAAAACTAACTCATGAGTGCAGAAATAGTATCAATTGGCATCAATCATGAAGCTCAACTATAATGGGGAACTTAATACATCAAGGCAGCTTCACAACACCTTTATACATCAACAAGATTCAAATCAATAACTCAGGGGAATCAAGGAAATCTCAAGGGAAACACCTTAAGCATCATAGATATGGAGACGTAGTTGGCCAACCAACCATCAAAGCAACATTAAATCACCTACAACATAAACATTTACCATATAAACCATGCACAAGCCAATACCATGAGACAACTAAGCATATGCATACCATCTACAACACAAGCCCATGTTGACATCAATGCAAACCATCACCTCATCACAACATCAATTCCAACAAAAATAACCTCACTTTCAACAAATAACTAAGAATATTTAAGTTTAACAATTCTTGTAATTGAATGGCTTTTATAGGAAACTTTTTTTATTCTGATTTTACAGGAATTGGAAGCATATACATTCAAAGATGCTTGTAACTATAGGAATATACAAAAATAGCTATTTTATTTGTTGAATTTAACCTTTTGTGATCCATATCAAGTTTTTGAGAAGATTTCTTCGGCGGCAATCACATTATAATACTTTTGTCGATGTGTTTCGAACCAACGTGTGTGGTTCATTACCAGGACAAGTTGAAGAATCAGATCTTAGCTGCATGTTAAACAGGGAGAGAAGATCTTCCAATGGCTATATTTGACTAGGAAACCGATACAATGGACTGGGAAATTTGACTGAGAAAAGACTAAATTTGACTGGCCAACCTGACTGGACCAAGGGAAAGGGACAAGAAAAGTAATTTTTGTTATAATTATTACCAAAATTTTTGTTATATTTATTACCAAAGTTTGAATAAAGGTAAAGTTTGTATTTAATAATCAAGAGTATGAATCAATTAGTTATTAATAGGCCTATTTCTCTAATTATAACTATATAAATAAAGGTTAGTTAATTATTACGAAAGTTAGTTTTTGTTATATTTATTTCCAAAAAATGTAATTGTTTGAAATAACTACCAAGATCACTAAAACAAACATTAGTCATTAATCTATATGAAAAAACCATTAATTTTTTGGTTTTATAATGAAACATAAATCATAAATGTAAAATAAATAAATATATATGTAACTATTTAAATTAAATATATATATATATAGATATAGTTCGGTAGTTATTATGCAAGCTAGTTTCTTGTATATTATAAAAGGAAATTATAAAAATTAATTCCCAATACCTATTAATAGACTTATCTACGTCAAACAAACGAAAACAAAAAGCATATGTGTGTGTCCATTATTTAATTTATTAGGTTTAATAAACATATATATTATAAAAGTTTATTAAACCTAATAAGTTAAACAATGGACCACTAAATAAGTTTAAGGAATCTAATAACATAGACAAGAGGCAAATTCCTCTTAATTAAACAACATGGAACTTAAAATCCTTGCAAAAGAATAGGTTGGTTAATTCATTTATAGTTAATAATATCCAAAAAAAAGGGGGTTAGATCAATAGTTATTATCAATGTTTAGGAACAAAAGGAATATTCTTAATTTATGTGTTCACACAATAAGGTTAATGAAAAGGATTATTCATCTAGAGGGAGAGAAATAAACTTAAAACCACTGAATAAATACTAAAATAGAGAAACAAGAAGGAGAAAAGGAAAACAAATGATCAAGGTGATGAGGGGGAAACAAGGAAGATGTGGGTCGTGGACAGGGGGGAAGGGCGGGGAAGTGGCTAGGAGGAGAGGTCAGGGATCCAACAATTGCTAATTTTCCAGCTGTCATCTCTATTGAGGTTGCTCAGCCTTTTTTCGATTTCTATGGCTTCCCTAAATTTCCAGTGATCGAAATGTGCCACCTTGGCAATAACACGAGCCTCCTCGATGCATACATGATGCTTAGTCTTCTCCGCATGTTCTGCCAGGGCAGAAAATCGAGTCCTCCCATGTTTTATGTCGGATGATTGCTCATTGATCCTTTGATTAATGGAACGACTAGTCTCACCAACATATGGGGTCCCACAAGAACATGGAATAACATAGACACCTTTCATGTCCTTGGGTCAACCAGGTCTTTAACCGATCTAAGGGAGCTATGGATGGTGTTAAGGGGTCTAAAGGTTGAGGGAACATTATGCTTCCTACTAATTCTAGCAATCTTATCAGTGGTCCCTTGGATGAAAGGGAGATGAACCCCTGAGACTCACTCTTTAGGGTCTTTCTTGACCAATGAATTCTTGCTGGCTTTGAGGAAAGCTTTCTGACCAAGGTGCCTGCTATAACCATTATTAACAAAAATATTAAGGAGATGATATTTCTCTTTATCAAGGCTCTTTTCATCAGAGATCCTTAGTGCACGAGTAGCTAGCGTGTTGAGGACACCCATTTTTTGAGCAGGGAAATGATGGGAAATGAGTTCTATTTTAATTATGAATCTATAGGAAACAATAGTCACATTATTTTTCGAAAAAAGGAGACCTTTCTGAGTAGCTACAACTTATTATCAGACCATGCCATTTACATATTTAGGAAAATATCCTGTGGATTTTTGTCGAGCCTAGGATAGTTAATTCTCACTAGTGTTTTCAAATTTTAATGAGTCTGAAAAACTTAAAGAAAACTAAACTACTATCTTGTGGATTTTTCTCAAGCTTGAGATGGTCAATTCTTGCTGGTATTTTCAATTTTAGAGAATATGAAAAACTTAATGAAAACTCTAAGAGGGTTCTTTTTTCTATTAGTAATACATCAAAACCGGATAAAGGAATAAACCTAAAATTGTTAGATATCTTTCTCATTGTTTATTCGGAATAAGAAGGAATAGAGTTAGCGCATTATTTTAAAAATTTAAATTCCCAATTAAAGTAAATGAGGGGAATTATCCCCTTTATCTACAATATCCATCCCTGCATGCTGAAAATTTGAAACAAAATCATCTTTAGAAAATGGTTGGTGATACAACTTCAACCTATGGCCATTGATTATAATTGAGATGTTTGATTCTTCGATTGTTTTTATTTCTACAACACCATTAGGAAACATAGTTTGAATTTCATAGGAGCCCAATGAATTAGTAGTAAACTTACTTTTGAAGTCTTTAAATATTGATTCTAACAATAATGCCCAATCTTCAACTTTGAACTCTTCCTTCTTTGTAATTTTCTCATGCCATTTATCTCTCTATTGTTGTATAAGAGTGATATTATGTAGAGAATCTAATCACATCTCATCTAATTGATTTAAATGTAGGACTCTTTTTTGTTGAGATCTAGATAGGTTTAATCCCAATTCTACTGCAATTTTAAAAGTTATAACTTGAAATTCAATGGGAAAAAGTACCGATCTTCTATAAACCAGTTGATATGGGGTATGTCCGATTGTAATCTTTCATGTTGTTCTATATGCCCATAAGGCCCGAAGAATACTTTATGCCCAACCTTTTCAATGAAGTTGAAAAATATTAACATGCCTTTGAAAACCTTAGTTGTAGATTCCACTTGGCCATTAGCTATAACTGCAACTAGACAACCCATTCTTTGACACATATCACAACTTCTCACATACTTTTTGGCATCTTTAAAAATACTTGGCCAATACCACCCTCGCTCAAGAATTTTATAGGCTATCCTTTTTCTAAAAAGTTTCTACCAAATGGCTCATCATAACATGCTTCAATATATGCAACATATCATCTTGAACACATCTATGGCTGAACATATCAAATTTGGTATAGAAAATATTTGCTTGAATCTAGGAGTATATAGTACTTTTCCTGATAACTTTCTACTTTTATTTTGATGAAAAGTGTGGTGGAAATTTTCTTATAGACAAATAATTGTCAATGCTAGTGAACAAAGGTGTTATAACAAAAATTGCAAATAAATGTTCATCTAGAAAGTTATTTACTATAGGAAAGGTCTCAACAAAATTGTTGATTCAAGAGAGGAAAATTGCTACCTGATTTTCTCTTCTTAGCTTTCCTAGCACAGTGATGTTAAATACCTGTAATAATAGCAACCGTCTTGTTATTATCCCATTTGTTATTGCTTCGTTCATTACGTATTAAAGAGGAGAATGAACAGTATGCACACAGACTCCATAACTCATAATGCATTGATGGAACTTGTTAACTCAATAAAAAATACTAAAAAATCATTTTCCTAACAGTGTAACTAGTTTTAGCCAGAATCAAGCTTTTACTAATATAGTAAATGGAATCTATTCTTTGTTGTTCCTTTTTCCTTAAAACAGATCCTACCACTGAATCAGAAGCATATGTATATATATGAAAAGGTAATCTTCGATGAATTCCTCTTAACATAGGAGTCATAGAAATTTTTTCTTTAAGTAAATCAAAAGAAATTTAGAAATCATTATTCGAATAAAACCCAATGTCTTTTCCAACAAGCTTAAACAATGGCAAGTCAATTTTTTATTTTTTTTAATAAAATGGCTATAGTACCCCACATTTCCTAAAAAACTTCTTACAATTCTTTAAGAATATGGAATTGGAAAGTTAATAATTACTTCAACTTGTTGTAGCTGCTACAACCACTCTCCAAAATTTTTCCTTAGCTTTGTTTTGGAGCCTCCCTACCAACCTTTCACGACAACATGTCTTGTTTGGTCAAGTACACAAATTGCAGTGATTTTCTTACAGAATGACAACTTGTCCATCAAAGCTTGATGCATCCCCCTCATAAGCTGTTTCTCTGGACTTGGTACAATTGCATGTTGAGTATCTCCCTCAAGAAATTGCACAATTTTGGAGGGGAACCAACCTTCCCTCCAGAAATTGCACAATCCTGTTTGGCAAAATGCTTGGCTCCAGAATTGTGTAAATATTCCTATCACTATTCACTGAGAAAATTGCATAATTCCTCCCAGCAGGGCTGCTCAGCCCAAAAATTGCACAATTCAAGGCAATAGTTAGTTTCTCTACCCAAAAATTGTGCAATCCCTTTGGGCATCCAACTCCAGGAATGAACATTTTTTCCTCCCAGTTGAGCAGACTATTGCATGTTCAATTGAGTTGATTGGTTCCCTTTGGGACCGAGAAAAACTAATTTTCATGCATGGGCTTCTCCCCTCAAGGCAACATGCAAAGGCATCCCTTGTTTGAGGGATCTATTTTTAGCAGCTGGAGGTTACATGCAAAGATCATTTCAGAAACCTCCCAACAAGTGTCGCTTTCCCTAGATTTGTGGCATGCACGTCGCAACCTCGATTTTATCAAAACACATCAACTGGATGATGCAGAGCTCATTCCTCACATTGATCTTGCAGCTTCGACATCCCACATTGCATCTAGGAGTCTTTGGAACATTTAACTCAACGGTTTTGAGGTAAGACTACTTTTCATGTCTCGCATTGCGTTTCTAGCTCCTTTTGTGTTTCGCTTTGTACGAATGTTATCTGCTTGATTTCAGTGAGTGTTTGCTGTCGTTTTGATACATACTAGCTTGTACTAGCACTGTTTCAGTTTTCATTTTCATCTCACTGTTGTCGCATGCATGACACTATTTTTCACGGATGGTCGCCACTGCAGCGACTCACTTCACACACATGCATGATTTCTCGTTTTCCGAATCCTACACTTGCTATTTGCATGAATGATCATTCGCTCTTGTTTGCACTCATCTCACCATGCATTCAGACTTCTCATGTTTTTAGTCGCTCGTTGGCTAGACTGGGCTGCCTCAGCTCGGGCTGTGCCTTTGCCTTGCTAGCACTGCGCATTTCTGGAAGCGAAGGCTGTGCCTTCCCTCCAAAAATTGCACAAGCATAGCTAGGCACTGACCTTGCGCAATCCTTGGAGGCAGTGTCCTATTGGCCCCAGAAACTACGCAATGCAGTTTGCTAGTTGCATGTCACTACTGAATGAAATTGTGTGTTGCATAGTTCTAGTCCTCAGCAGGCCAGCTGGACTATGCATTGTGTAGTTCCAACAGTTGATCAGCCTCCTGACAGCCCATACTATACCTTTTGCAGTTTTGGTAGTTAGTCTCCTGATCTCACGACTGAAATTACACAACCTTCGTGATTAGTCACCCAGGTATGTTGCAAGTGAGTTGTCAAGTTCATTTTGGTTTTTGACTAAAATATTTCTTGCTAGAGTGTTGCCATGTCTCCAGGTATCACAGGTGTTCATCTGCCTCTCAGCAGCACAGGTACAATGGTTTCCGGGAGAGAAGAGTGAAGGAAACCATTTAGAGCACACTTCGGGATGCAGTCAATCAAGTGTCTGTGAACTTGCCTACCCACGAAGACATCGAGTTGTTCATAAACAAATATATCAAGATATGATGGAAACAACATCACAGCAAGCAGCACAATCAACAACAGCTGAAGGGAGCATACTAGATGTAATGAACACAAGAGGTAGGTTGTTGATAACATAGAGGTAGAATAAAATTTCAAGCTCAAGAAGATCCACTTGTGATGAAAGCAACTTTGGAGACTCGGGTTATAAGGTGATGGTGTGACATGAAGATCACACGAAGTCAAAGAATGAAACAGAGAAGGAGTTGCATGTACTGAAGCAACAACTCAAGGAAGAACATGAGATGCAAATATGAGCGAATGAGTTGCAGAAAGAACAGGTACAATAGGGGGCATAACATGCATAGATGAATGAAATCGCACTCGTACGAGTTATAGATCCATCCCATCAGCTGGTACGGAGAAGACAAAGTGAGTCGTGTTGTTGAACACATGCAAGGGAATTAAGCAGCATGCATGTCATTGTGCACACGCATGTGATCCAACCCATTTGGAACACTCACCAAGGTGAAGACAAGAATCAAGTTCAACTAGAGCTAAACATGCAGTTGATAGTTGATGTGCATGACCACCGGCACACACTGGAAGATCAACATAGAGACTATGCATAAGTATGTTTCCGGTTCAGTCACACCCAAGAAGACCATGCACATGATAGGAGATAAGTTGGATAAGGGAGCAATACCAATGCACCCAGATGTATGGATGCAAGAGTTCGCTTCAGGAGTATGTCACCATGGAGCGCATGCACACCCTTACGGACGACCAAGCTTGGCATCAACTCACCACCATCACCATCACAAGCATGTCAAAGAGTTGGTATCACCACAACAGACCGAGTGTGAGTCATGTATTGCATGGATTTCTCAAGCCATTTTTTCTCACATGAGCACATGTGCATTGTAATGTAACATCTTGTCAAGTGGAAGTTCGAGTGTCTATAGTTGGATGTAATAGTCCTAGAGTAGATGAAGAGTCATGAGGGTAGATGAACTTTCACAAAGGGGAATGTCAAGGGTCACCCCACCCTTTGTTATAAATAGAACCTCATAACTCATTGTAAAGGCCTTTAGTCATCCAAGCTTCTGATAGGACTATCTTAGAGAGAGTTTGGATAGTATTGTAACGAGCCTTGGCTTCTCCACTGTGTAGAGCTAGTATATCTCTTTGGAGGAGTAGGCGGTTGTCGCAGTAATGTTCCGTTGTTGGAAGTAGTGGTTTGACATGGCTGTATTTTATGACTGGAACTTTCACTTCTTAATATAATAGAGCCAAAAAGTTCAATGCATATGTTGTATTGTATTCTATGCTATCTGGTTTAATCTAAATGATATATGTAACTATTTGCTTACACATGGATTTACGGACTATTATATGTATGTATGAATCTTTCTGAAACGGTCTATTGGTTTAACCATCACTTTGGATTGCTAGCTAACTTTGCTTCCATTTTGTAATGCATCTTTGCTCGTGTGTTCCCTTACTCCATGCTATTATAGGTTTCCTAGGGGTGCACTCATCTCAATCCCCGTGTGTTAGAACCTCTCATCCACCTTCTTTGGCTTGCTGCAGCTGTCGCACCCTTTCATCCAACAGAGACATATTATTTGCCTCTATGTGAAATCACGGTCAAGGAATTACCATACGACCCACTGTTGTGACTCCCACACAAAACAATCTGAGTTCTAATTAGGAATTCTTACTAGGGAGATATCCTTACCTGTTGGTGGGTCCAACACCGTCAACATTTTTGCGCTAGAAGGAAGGCCAGACGACAAGCTGAGCCCTCATCATTTGTTTTGAATCTTTGCACATCTATCATGGAGTTTGTTATAGTTTACCCTCCGAAATGTCTGTCCAATGGACATATATTTCACATCAGGAGGGAGTTTTGGGATCACTTGTCCCAAATCATGTATGATGGTGAAGGCAAAGTGACCTAGCCTAAGCACTTAGATGACTTCCATGCGCTCATGTAGGGCATGGAAGATTTTAATGAAATAGAGGTTTGTTCACTGCCCGCACACACACTTCGCGACCACCCATCATAATGGTGTGGCACACTACCTCATAACTCCGTGCACTCATTCAAGTACTTCATCGATCTAATCGAATCTGTTTTCCACCATTTTGATCTTGAAGTGCTTGATAAAAAATTGTTAAAACAATGGAAGGCCCCGCATGATTCACCTATGGAGTTTTCAAAGCGCTTCCATCTAGTCATGCTTGAAGCCTCGAAAAGTTAGATGAAATTTCAGTATCTCATGGATAGATTCAAATACTACCTTGTCCAATCTATCAATCCCAAGAGTAAGTTCAAGCTTAAACCAAGCTCAACATACTTCGGTGATGGAGCTATGCAATCAAAGATAGACACAATCATTGTTGTTAGAAAATTATATATTACGGAGCAATGGAACACATAAAATATTACAAAAATATAAACACAGAAAATGCATAAAATAAGAGAGACACAGATATATGTGGTTCACCCAGTTTGGGCTACGTCCACCCTAAATAGCCAGTCCTTCCTTTCTATTATCTAGCAAAATGAAGAGTCACAACCTACAACAGATCCACTGTAATATCCTCTATTTTCTCTCACAATCTCACCTCTCTGCTTCTCGCTCCGAGAATACACATCTATTACATAGCCTTAAATACAATGCCCTCATACAAAGAGAGGGGTTTCCTTCTAGGGCAAAAATCCTTAAAATAAACATAAGTTCTACGTCAGATCATTCGCCTAATGAATGGCTCAAATTGACTAGAAATTACTATACTTTTACGAGGCAATTTTACATTTGTTTTTAGCTTTAGGGGCGTTGCCCCCAAAACCCCCGCTAGGGGACCATTGGCCCTCGGACCCCCGCAGGGGGGACAAGTCCCCCCCCGTACGTCCCCGCGTGGAGGGTGCTACAAAATTCCTGGGGTATACATTTGGCTGAAACAAAGACCTCTGAACAATCATGCTCCACACACAACAATCTCCCACTTGGAGAATGATTGTAGCAACTCCATCGTTGCTTCATTTGCTGGACAATAACTCCTCTTTGGACTTGGTTGTTTCTCATCTTCGTCGTCATCCTTGAAGACCAATTGAAAACTGAGCATATTCTCAGTTTCTCCCTGGTTACAACTTTTGTTAGCATATCTGCAGGATTCTGGCTAGTGTGTATCTTTTCCAGCTTCAACTCTCCATCTTCCAACAATGATCGTATGAAATGGTACTTGAGCTTTATGTGTTTAGTCCTGGAATGAAATGTTGAGTTCTTTGCAAGATGAATGGCACTTTGGCTATCAATGTATAATGTGCCCATATCATGCTCCTTACCCAATTCACCCATAAACCTTTGTAACCAAATCATTTCTTTACTAGCCTCTGTAGCAGCAACATACTCTGCTTCTGTTGTTGAAAGTGCAACAACACTTGGATTTTTGAAACCCAACTGACAGCTGTTCAACCAACAGTGAATACATATCCTGTAGTGCTCCTCCTGTTATCTCTGTCACCCGCCATATCTGCATCAACATATCCCTGTAGAGAAATGTTTGGAACCACCAAAAGGCATAATGCTTTGATCTGTTGGTACCTTTCAAATATTCTGAGAATTCCATTTCATTGCCATCAATGTTCCTTTCTGGATTGTTCATGTACCTACTGACAACTCCCACTGCATGTGCAATATCAGGCCTTGTGCAGACCATTGCATACATTAAGCTTCCCACTGGTGATGCATATGGAACTTTAGACATATAATCCATGTCTTCTTGGGTCTTTGGGCACATTTCCTTACTAAGTTTGAAATGGCTAGCAAAAGGTGTACTAACTGGTTTGCATTGTGCATGTTAAATCTTTTCAACACCTTTTGTATGTACTCATTCTGAGACAATGTTAGTTTGCAATTTTTCCTGTCTCTAGTTATTCTCATACCAAGGATTTGTTTTGCAGCTCCCAAATCCTTCATTGCAAATGAATTTTCCATTTTTCTTTTCAAAACATTTATTTCCTGCATGTTAGACCTTGCAACAAGCATGTCATCCACATACAATAACAATATAATATAGCTGCCATCATTTTGTTTTTTCAGATAAACATAATGATCAGAGTTACATCTAGTATAACCTTGTTTAGACATAAACTTGTCAAATTTTAGATACCACTACCTTGGAGCTTGTTTTAAGCCATACAAGCTCTTCTTCAACCTGCATACTAGTTTCTCCTTCCCTTTCACCTCATATCCTTGTGGCTGCTGCATATATATCTCTTCCTCCAAATCCCCATGGAGAAAGGCTATCTTTACATCTAACTGTTCAAGATGCAAATCTTCAACTGCTACTAGACTTAAAATAGTTCTTATTGAAGTCATTTTAACAATAGGAGAAAATATTTCATCAAAATCAATACCTTTCTTCTATGCAAACCCCTTCACCACAAGTCTAGCTTTGTACCTCTGTTTTCCTCCATCTTCTTTCTTCAGCCTGTAAACCCATTTATTCTTCAATGTAGTTTTTTCTGCAGGCAACCTGACTAAGTCCCAAGTCTGGTTATGCATTAAGGAGTCCATTTCTTCTTCCATGGCTACCTCCCACTTCTTCCTGATTTCAACTTGAATTTCTTTTTCATAACATTCGAGTTCATCAGAACCAGTGAACAATAAATAATATAATGAAGGAGAGTATCATTCAGGGGGTCTACTTATCCTGGTAGATATTCTAACACCACTTTCAGGTGTTTGGGGTGCCTGTTGCTATTGTGGTGGTTGCTGTTGTTGTGTTTGTTGATTATTATTATTTTCAGGCACCTTTACTTTTTCGGTGATTTCATCAAGAACTGCGTATTCCTTGTTTTCTTTTTCCCGTTTCATTTCCTGCAACTGATTCTTATACAATACCTTTTCATTGAATATTACATCTCTACTCCTAATGATTTTGTGATTTTCGTAATCATATAAGTGATAACCAAAATCATTAACACCATATCCAATAAAGGTACATTTCTTTGACTTTGCCTCAAGCTTTGTTCTATTTTCTTTATCAATATGGACAAAGGACTCACAACCAAAAGGCTTTAAAAAGGAGTAGTTTACCTTTTTACCTATCCGTGCTTGTTGTGTAGGTAAATCCCCTCTGTGGACAGAGGCAATACCACTAGCCTAAATGGGGTCTAGCAACAATTAAACAACGCTAACACGCAGGTTCTTAATTGCAAAGTAAAGACCGATGATGAGGGCCTACCTCAAATCCAACGCTAGTATTTGTAGAAGAGTCGTCGCTCCCGTTCTTTCACTTTAGCTGGTCACAATCCTCACGATCCTCGTGAACAGACACCTGCACATGCAAAGAACAACACAAATACAAGCATA
>APFE031418918.1:85676-96688 GCA_000404065.3 Pinus taeda | reverse complement strand
TGGTTACTTGGACAAAGATCTCCTCATTAAAGATGTAGCCTTATGGGGATGAACAAGGCCTCTTGTAGCATGAGCTTAGCAATTCTTAGACTTTGGGACTTAGAATTTGGAGCTTGAAGAGTAGAATTACTAACTAGCTTGTCAAAGGCAAAAGAAAAAGCTTATATAGAGAGAGGAGAAGGAGATAGGATCATCCACAAGATTCATGGGATTGTCCTTATCATTAGGAAACTTCCATGAGAGGTGGAGAACTACTTCCCTTCTATGGAGATTCAAAGCCCAACTGAACTAACTCAAACTAGAATCAGTTCATGAATAGGTTAGGAAGAACCTTCGCAAGTTGGTTTGTTAAAAACTTTACCTAACTAGGTTGGCGCTAGTGCGACTTTGAGACAGAGCGCCAGTTGGCACACCCTATTTGGAGGATTTCCCTCATTGGTGCGAGTGATACACTAAGGAACAATGCCAGTGGAAAAAGGGCTATTTTTATGGGTATTTTGCAGAAGGTGTCTTCAGGGCATATGAAGTACATACTCAAGGGTATACAATGCCGGTGTTTTCAGGTTATGTCACTTCTCATAGGTCCTGGAATAAGTCCTCCAATGTACGGGAGAAGGGATAGCAGGGATGGTGACAAAATACTATGTAACAGATGCCCCCTAAAGCATGAGGCCTGAGAAAGAGAGGGGTGAAATGCTTTACAAGAACATGGTCGACTGAAAACACGGCCACTGAAGAATCTACATGAAGAAGTAAAATTGATATCTCAAGTACATGATGTATGTGGTATGGGCGCAACCATCCATAGCAGAGTACATAAAAATTTGGATCCAAGGTATGGGCGCAGCCATCCAACGAGGATCAATGAATAGACTCAGGCATGGTTGCAGCCATTGAGTAAATGAGTCATGTAATGATCATAATAATCCACAAAATTGCAACTTGGATCTCAACAGACAAAATCTAGGGTCTTGCGCTCCATCTCGACCTGAACAAAGTACAAGTTCAAGCATGCGAATATGGGAGTCGAAGTCGAACATGCAAGAACATCGTCTGATTACCAGTCAATGATGAAAAAATGTTAACAGACGTGAGGGGAACCACCAATAATGAAAATGGTCCTCAAGCTACTATAGGTATAATCTACGGCGTGCGAATCAGTGAGCTGGCGTCGAATACCCGTAGAATCATTCGATCGGAGGCCAATGATGAAAACCTTGCGTCGAACATGAAGAACCTGCCATTGAGGCATGCAAGCTCCAAGGCACCTGAAGGGAGTCTCTAGGTCAACTTCCTAGATAATGAGATGAAGTCCACAGGAAGTGACCTTTATAGAAGGTGGGCCATAATGTTTCCCACATCATCGACACGAGACATAGAAGGATAAGATGTTTTGTGTGAGGTATCAGAGGGAGGTTGAGTATTTTGCAGAGGTCAACTTCTCTTGAACTTATTGGCGGTACGACAGTGGACTTGGTAGTATTTGACATCAAATGATCAGGGGTCATGGTGACAAGACAATGAGTAGATGAGAGGTCAAATAGGATAACCCAAACCCACGGAGGCAAGTGTAAAAACAAGATGAGATGTCCCCACCGGACATGAATGCAGACAAGTTCCATGTTCAAGAGCGACATACTGGTGACACGATGATAATTGTGGTTCCTTTTTCCCGACCATTTCTGGCGAGTACCCCGGTTATTTTTGGATGACAAGCTTGACGGGGATAGCATATGCTTGGGAGGCATCATTTCGACGGAATCTGATGTCATTAAGTTTTAATGAGTCTGTCGAAGGAAGAATTTGGCGTCTTTTCATGTTTAGAGAGTTTGAAAAGACAACAGAAAAGTAAAATCCAGGGGTGTCATTTTTCGTAAAGTTGTGTCTCTCGAGCCTGAAAAAGTATAAAACATTTCTCGAAAGAACCGCCCAATCATTATGACTGAGGAGTACTTTTCATAAGTAGTGATTCTGATCTGAAAAAGTAAAAAAGTGATCTAAACCACGTCACTTCGTAACCGTTAACGAGCCTGAAACGACAAGGGCCCAACAATCTTTTCGTCTTTACACGGTCGGAAAAGAGTTTAAAGACAATTGCCTCTTATTTACGTTTAACGAGTCAAGAGGAATAACTTGGCAATCTTTTCATATTTAGACGGTCAGAAAAGAGGTGAAAGAAGACCTCCATTTTTATTCTTTTTGATGAGTCAAAAGGGAAAAAATACTCGGCAATCTTTTCATATTTTACGAGTCAGAAAAGAGCTTAAAGGTTACTCATCTTAGAGGAACGAGTGGTATAAAGGGTAGCAACTGGTTCCGGCAATGGTGGAACTGCTCAAAACATGTACTGGTCAAGAGGCTGGCTAACAAAACCACTCTTAACTACGGTCCCTCAAGAAAGGAAAGCAAGCAAGTGAAAGCATATGATTAGCCAAAGAGATGGTGGCAATGGGATGAAAACAACCAAGGCTCATCTAACAGAATTTAGCGGATAAAGACAGCAATCACAAGATGTAAAATGGGTATGGGTTCATTTTTACACAAGCTTGAGCCATGGAGAACTCTGCTTGGATTTGGTTTCATGTTTACACAAGCTTGAAACGAAAAACTATGCTTGCTATAAGTTTGCATGCCCCCAGCATAATGATGCAAAACGAGGTACATGACCCCCAAGCTTCATTGCATTCAACAAAGTGGATGGAATGAAGGTTCACTTTCGAGATCGTGGAAAGAATCGACTTGTATTTTACAAGATCTTAACCAAAAGAGTCGATTTGGAAAGGGAGTTGTTTCATTTTTTAATGAGGTTGACACATTAAAATAACTATCCTCATAACTCTTGTTTCATTTTTTAATGAGCTTGACACAAGATCAGGAACTATGCTCGACCAAACCTAGTTTCATTTTTTAAGGAGCTTGACATAGGAAAGCAAACTATGCTCCGACCAGACCTAGTTTCATTTTTTAAGGAGCTTGACATAGGAAAGCGTACTATGCTCCGACCAGACCTAGTTTCATTTTTTAAGGAGCTTGACATAGGAAAGCGAACTATGCTCCAAACGAACTTCATCATAATGAATAGGAATTCGTAGCTTGCAAGAGTGCCACTTCCAGTGGAAGGATCACACTTGGAAGTTAGGACCCAATGCCACCAGGACACTATGCACGACGGCAACATCACTGGATACAGGCACGGGATAAGTAGCCACATAGTTGACCTGCGGTGGGGCAGATGCAACTGGTGGATAAAAACAAGAAGGGGATGACAACTGCATAGGAGGCATCGGGGGACTAAAGAACGATAATTGATCTATAGTCACGATCCTTCCATCATGTGGAAAGCAAACCACATGGAAAGGGGAAGAGATAAGGGCCCCCATGGCATAAACATAGTCACGACCAAGGAGAAGACTGAAATCTAAAGCACCTTGGGTAACCAGTACGTCTATATAGACGGTTTTGCCTCCCAAAGTAATAGGGAACTGTGGGTGGATCCCTAATGGTTGAATGGTTCCTCCATCAAATGCTAACAGATTCTGCACGACCGACACAAGCTGTGGGGAGCCCAAAGCTTGCCAAGTAGTGGAAGGCATAAGACTAACAGATGCACCCTCATCCAAGACAGTGCCAGGTACTGCCTTATCACAGGCATGTACCGTAATCTGGAAAGGCACATGGGATGGAAGGAGGAAGGCGGTCAAATGAATCCAGTCAAAGGAAATGACTGAACTACTTGGGGGGGGAATCGTATAATTGCCCCCCTGCTTCGAAGAAGGACTCTCAGGATCAGTTGGGATAGGAGAGTTGTTTTCGGACTCAAGAGAATCTAACGAGATGAGAAGAACATGAGAATGACACTCTTTCGAAACGGAGTGATCGACGGGTGGTGAACCCAAGTTGACACTCTCTCCGACCAATGGTTGGTTTGGAACAGGCTTAGCACAGCCAAGTTCGGAAAGAGGAGGATGGACAAGAGAAGGATCTAAGGTAATCTCTTTGTCAACAGGGAGAGGATCGGAAGAGAGCCTCTAGTAACCAACAGGGAGATGGGGTGAAGAAGCTATAAGACTTTCCAAAATAGTGGAAGCTTTATCCATGAGCGGACAAAGGTGAAGGGGATGGTTGCCTTCACATAGTCTACAGGGGATTCACATCTTCCCTTTCTTCTTCACATAGCCAGTTGAGAGGGTAGCATCGCCATGAGCTTTAGAGGGTGATAAGGGGCAGGCCGGATCATGAGACCATACTTCTAAGATCCTGGGAATGCCAGGACAATCACGGAGACGATGGTCTCCCTTGCACAATTTACAAGGAAACTTGACCTTCCATGGAGGAGCAGAAGGACTTCTGACCTGAGCTGTTCTCGGAGGAGGAGCTGCACTTTTAGCCTCTCGCTTATGAGACTTCTTCTTCTTCGTCTTCTTCTTAGCCACCTTGTTACTTGAATCCAGACTTTCACCAGGCGAAGTAGAAGATGAGGACGTAGAAACGGGCGAAGAAGGGGAGAGGTCCAGCTTGGAATCAACATGATGTTGTTTGGGTGGAGGAACTGATCGACCAGTAGTTGAGACATTAGGGACCACAGAGGTTGAGAACAACCAAACAGGCAACCCAACAGTTAACCCAAGAAGGGACAATGTTGCCATGTAAGGAGCACCAACATTCCCGAAAGGAGGAAAATGACCAGGATTCCCTTCAGAGGGGATTCCTGGGTTGGTGAACTCTGGAAAAGTTGCCATCAAAACTGAAAATCACACATGGGGCTGAAAAAGAGTTAAAACGCACAATCAAACGACCAACAAACAAAATCTAACAGGGCCTGTGATCGCGGGTAATTTAATTTTTATACACATATACATAAATTGACCTTTTCATCTTTAGAGAGTCGAGAAAAGGACCAAAATATGACTCTAGTCGCCTTCAAATGTTTAATGAGCCTGAAGTGACAAGTGCTCAGATGAGCCTTTTCTTTTAGGGAGTCTGAAAAGGATCAAAAGTGACTACTCTGGAGAACTATGCAAGGGGTTTACTAGACAATCCGTAAAACTGCATATACACCTTAGCAACCATATGAAAACCAAGGACTTTCCGTACGGTAGTCAATCTTCCTGAATGCTGTGCTCGGTGCATTACGGGCTGTAAGACGACAGACACGGCTTCCTGTCGATTAAGGATGATAACCTAGTGGAGTCTCCCCATATACTCGTCAGTACGTGGGAGCGCAAGTCCGTACTAGACCACAGTTGAGTCACAAAAGGAGGAATCACCCAACCTTGAGTGGAAACAAAAGTGACTAGGTTTAACGACGCCGGAGCACGTCTCTAGCCTAGACCTCTAGAATGTGAGCATTATGTTCCAATGCGTTGTTGATTCATCGGATTTAAAGTTGATCTTGTGTTAGGTTTCAGTTTTCAGGTCCTACCGTATGTAATCTCTCAAAATTCCCTAAATGCAATCTATATGCCAAAACATGTCATTTCATTCGATGAATGCTAGTTACGAGAGGGTTTGAGAGCTTTCACACAAACGAAATGATCTCAAAACAACAAAGAACTTCCCTAATGCAGCTAATGGAAATTAACAAACTTTTCTTTAAGATCACTAATCACCAATCAAAATGAAAAGTTCTAATTCTCATTAACTAATACAAAGCAAAAGAGATTTTCTTTTTGATGATGGCAAAATACACTGAACAACTTTGAGAAATGACAACAAACAAATTCTATTCAATACAAGCACATTCAGTTCCCTAAATGACAAAGCAAACCTCCAAAGAACGAGAAAAGTCCCAAAGACACCAATGAGCCGTGTAATCTAGGCTCAAAGTGAGACAAAGCGAAATTCAAGTGAAAACGAGGCAAGTCACTCAAATAATGCAATAGAACGATTTACAACCACTAAACGAGTGCAAGGGAGCAATCAGAAAGTTGACTGGACTAATAGAAGACCAAAACTCCTAAGGAAGGCTTGACACACAAATCCACTAGATGCCCTAGGGCTAGAAATGTGAAATCAATAGAAAATGGCAAACATCCAAAGGGTAAAGGTAATCTATGCACAATTCACTTGAAAAGTATGCAAATGTAATCTATGTACATTCTGAAAATGAGAATTCTAATTATGCAAGTGTGATCTATGCGAGAGAATTCTCAAACACAAGATGATTCTAATGTAATCTAAGAACCAATCAAGCGCAAATCAAGAAAATTGGGTGAGATTTCCAAATATCAAAAAATAAAAACACTCAAAGGCGATTAACACTCATACACAATTTAGGCCCCCTCGGCGAATGAGGGGGAATTTTTTTTGCAAAAACAAAAGCAAAAAGATGCAAAATTGTGAAAATACTGAGACAAACCTCCAAAAGGAAATCAAATTAAGAATTTCTCAAAAAAGAGACTCAAAACTAGTCAAACAAGACTCCAACACACTCAAGTAGTCTGAAAAAGGTACCTAGGGCAAAACCCAAGCTCAAAAAATTCAGAGGCAAGCAAACTTCAAAAGTTTCCAGGCCTGGCGTGACTGTTAGGCTGCAACAAGTGCCTTTCAGGAATTGGCATGGGTTGTAAATGTGAAACTTGTGCCAACTGACGCGACTGCAACACTATAAACTAGAGCCAACCGAGTTTGCTATGGAAAAATAAAGACAAAGGAGCCGAGGCCAAATCAACAATACCTAGGTACACCAAGAGGCAAGAAACAACACAGGGATTCAACCCAGAAAGCTAATCAAGCAGGAGAAACCAAGAAATAACCAAGAAACAGGGCAAGTTCCAAGCCGTTCAGCTCGTAAACCAAACCGGAGATGGACTGAAGTGGCGTTGATCTACTTTGCTAATGCAGAGCAATAGCGTTTTGAAGGCTATCTAGCCATACTTTAGGCTCCGTCTAAATTTTACAAATCAAACAACAAGACAAAACAAGCAACAAGGCAAAAGGCCAACTCCCTAGCGGAGTCGCCAAATTGTTGTGTAGGTAAATCCCCTCTGCGGACAGAGGCGGTCCCACTAGCCTAAGTGGGGTCTAGCAACAATCAAACAATGCTAACACGTAGGTTCCTAATTGCAAAGTAAAGACCGATGATGAGGGCCTACCTCGAATCCAACGCTAGTATTTGTAGAAGTGTCGTCGCTCCCGTTCTTTCGCTTCAGCTAGTCACAATCCTCACAATCCTCGCGAACAGACACCTGCACATGCAAAGAAAAACACAAATAGAAGCATAAAATCGAAGAAATGCAACTATGTATCATTCAGAAAGGATACAACTCAAACATCATGATAAAGACAATAAGAGTGGAACCATAATGATAGTCGTCTATTATTATTGATAAACAAAAGAGAATACAACCAAGTTCTGACATCAAATCCTCCTTTGGCTGGGTGATCAGCAACACATGCCTTACAAAGATTGTAGGGGATGGGGAACAAGCCTCTCTCTCCTTGGTTACTTGGACAAAGATCTCCTCATTAAATATGTAGCCTTATGGGGATGAACAAGGCCCCTTGTGGCATGAGCTTAGCAATTCTTAGACTTTGGGACTTAGAATTTGGAGCTTGAAGAGTAGAATTACTAACTAGCTTGTCAAAGGCAAAATGACAAGCTTATATAGAGAGAGGAGAAGGAGATAGGATCATCCACAAGATTCATGGGATTGTCCTTATCATTAGGAAAATTCCATGAGAGGTGGAGAACTACTTCCCTTCTATGGAGATTCAAAGCCCAACTGAACTAACTCAAACTAGAATCAGTTCATGAATAGGTTAGGAAGAACCTTCGCAAGTTGGTTTGTTAAAATCTTTACCCAACTAGGTTGGCGCTAGTGCGACTCTAAGACAGAGTGCCAGCTAGCGTGCCCTCTTTGGAGGATTTCCCTCATTGGCGCGAGTGATACACTGAGGAACAACGCCAATGGAAAAAGGGCTATTTTTATGGGTATTTTGCAGAAGGTGTCTTCAGGGCATATGAAGTTCATACTCAAGGGGATACAATGCAGGTGTTTTTAGGTTATGTCACTTCTCACAGGTCCTGGAATAAGTCCTCCAATGTACGTGAGAAGGGGTAACAGGGACAGTGACAAAATACTGTGTAACACTCCAGCTTCTCCTAGAAGGGAGCTACAACCCCCTTAACTCTTGTACTAGCTGATGTACTAGTACGTAGGTGCTGACCTACAGAAGGCTACAACCTTCTCTTTTCTTCCAGGGGCCACATTCCATAAATTTTCAGATTGGATCCATCAATGACATCAATCAAACATCAAATATATCTGCATCAACCAATCTCCTTTTCACCAACAAAAAACTGATGCAAACAATCACTTCTCTAAATGTTGTAACCAAAAAACAGTAACAGTAACCAGCCAACAATTTTGAACCCAGAACACTGTAGCAATAAACAAAATTAGCTAAAATATATTTTATGAGACGTACGCTACTTCAATATGTGAAACCTGTGTGCATACACTTCTGTATTAAGGCAAACCTGCATATATGCTTCTTTGAATTACCGAACCTACTTGTATACGTGCCTTTACAATGCCGAACCTACATACAGATCTATAAAAGATAATTTACCCTTTTCAAATATTCAGACATCAGTTATACCCAGATTATCAGATCTATATATCAAATCATGCACCAAATATAACAGATCAAAAATCGCACAAAGATACTTCTCTTCAAGCCTTAAGATCTTGACCCTTCAATAGAACTTATCCTTCTTCTAGCTCTCAGGTTCCTCCTTGGTTCAGATCCAGCTATGCACCATAACCTAATGACCAGTATTCTAGATCTTGCTCTTCATAAGATATTCAATACTTGAGTGAATCACTTTGCCTAATGATCTCCTTCCCCTTTTATAGCCTTAGGCCTTACTCAATACCACGGTCCAAAACCGCTTAGAACCAATACTATGGACCTAATACCTGGGTTCAACACGTCGGATGAGATACCATGGACTAAAGCCATAGGTCCAAATACCAAGGACTAAATACCACGAAGCCAAAACTTAGTTTTCAGACATGTACACACCCTTCCTGTGTGAAAGTGCGTGTGTATGATATATGTGCCTTTGTATATAGTGAACCTGCATGTATACACTACTTGGTATATAGCGAACCTGAGTATATACGTGACTTGGTATATAGTGAACCTGCGTGTCTACATGACTTGGTATATAGTGAACCTGCATATGTATGCGACTTGACATATAGTGAACCTGTGTATATACTTTTCTTTCTTCATTCTTTGTAGTCTGATCATCAATTCTTTTCTACTAACCTGCTGCACTGTGATCTGTCATCTGTGTGAGTGAGTTGCTATCAAGGAAAACACTTGTATCATAATGCCAACAATTTCCCCCTTTGGACTTGATGGCAACAACAACACCAAGTCACTCTCCCCTTTTAACATCAAGGGTAAAGGGTAGACCAAGATATTCTCTCACTTGATATACATTCTGCTGTCAATACTCCCCCTGAGTACATGCTGAAATTTCTAATTGAGCTCCCCCTTTGTACATTCCAAGATGTACCAATCCATCCATCCTCCCCCTGAGCACTTGCCAAGTCTGCAAAAATATTTTTCAAGAGAACAACACGACTCTACAACTCAACTAAGTGAGTATGACCTTCCTATCATCAATGACTCATACATACATCAATCTCCCAACCAAGTGGGGATATACCAATATTCACTCATCCACCCAACCAAGTGCGGATACATCAAAGATTTTCACATGATAAAACAAGAACATTACATCATCCATCCAAGGCATAGTGGGGAAACCAAATTAGGCCATTACATGAACTTGATAAGAAAAGAAATACATGAAATAGGGACGAAATATCTACAACAAGACCATGATAGTCATCAACAACGATCATTAGCAGCATCAGTCAATCATCGTCCAAACCAACAACCATGTTCTCCCTCTACACCTGTTCCTCATGAAACCAAAAAAAACTATGAATCCTGAACCAAGATCTTCTAAGATAATGCCAACAATGCATTATTAGAAGTATATATGCTCCCCCTGAACCTGTGCCAGATGGTCTCTGTTAGACCCATATCAGACTCTTTTCATCCTGAGCCTGGCCCACTGTTGTCTTCAAATGAACATATATGCAATTGAATCCACAGAAACCAACGTATGTACATGGATGCTCCACATGAAACTTGCGTACAACTACTTTTCTCTGAAATGTACAAGTTTCATCAGCAATATGATGCATCAACTAGTCCCAGCTTCTGTCTGAGGTATTCAAATGTCTCCCTGGGCAGTGGTTTGGTGAGTGTATCAGTAACCTGTTCCTTGGAGGGAACTGTTACTGGGAATAGTGTCGACTCAGATGCTTCTATTCCCACTAAGACTGGTAGCTATCTTAGAAACAAACAAGTAAAGTCTATTTTCACTTTCCTTTATGAAAATATATAAGAGGAGAACCAAGGAGACCAACCTTAGTCTTGCGCTTGATTTCCTCTCCTTTCTGATAGAGCTTTGTCACTTCTTCTTCGTCTGCCCAGCTTCAAAGAGCACCTGTGGAATCACAGCAACATACTACTATTGAAGAACAAAGATCTATATTCATAAATAGCACAGGACCAGATGTGTGTTAACCATACAAATGCATATATAAACAAGTACACAAGAATATGGAGGAAAGCTTGAATAGCTTTATTAAGATGAAAAGTAGCAAGAGGATTACAACCATATGTTCTGACCCAACATGATCCTCCAGCTATAAAGCCCTTCTTCACCTCAAGAAAAGCTTAGATCACCCAACACTATGAATGTACACCAGAAAACCAACAACACTTCTCTATAAGATACAAAATTCTAGCCTCTGGATCTCTGTCATGAGGGATCCATTTATAGATGATTATAGGGAGGTGAGCCATCTTATGGGATCTTGATTAGTGTCTTCTCTCTGATAGTTCCTGCTTCCACTTGGAGAATGATGATCTCTTACTCATCCCTGGTCGAAAACAGAGAGGCAAGTGTCAGAGGGGAA
>APFE031418918.1:2743-80267 GCA_000404065.3 Pinus taeda | reverse complement strand
GAAAACCACCTACTGCAATTCGTCTCTATCTTCTTTTAATAAGAAACTTCTTTTTACAATATTTCTGTACTGGTGCAGTCTTATACCAGTACGCAGGCTTCTACCTATAGAAGGCTACAACCTTCTCTCTTTCTCCAGCTTCTCCTGGAAGGGAGATACAACCCCCTTAGCTCTTGTACTAGCTGATGTACTAGTACGTAGGTGCTGACTTACAGAAGGCTACAACCTTCTCTTTTCTTCCAGGGACCATGTTTCATAAATTTTCAGACTGGTTCCATCAATGACATCAATCAAACATCAAATATATCTACATCAACCAATCTCCTTTTCACCAACCAAAAAATGATTCAAACAATCACTTCTCTGAATGCTGTAACCAGAAAACAGTAACAGTAACCAGACACCAATTTTGAACCCAGAAAACTGCAGCAATAAACAGAAGTAGCTAAAATATATTTTGTGATACGTACGCTACTTCAATATGTGAAACCTGTGTGCATACACTTCTATATTAAGGAAAACCTACGTATACGCTTCTTTGAATTACCGAACCTCTGTGTATACGCGCCTTTGCAATGTTGAACCTACGTACAGATCTATAAAAGATAATATACCCTTTTCAAATATTCAGACATCAGTTATACCCAGATTATCAGATCTATAGATAAAATCATGCACCAAATATAACAGATCAAAAATCACACAAAGATACTTCTCTTCAAGCCTTAAGATCTTGACCCTTCAATAGAACTTATCCTTCTTCTAGCGCTCACGTTCCTCCTTGGTTCAGATCCAGCTATGCACCATAGCCCAATGACTAGTATTCTAGATCTTGCTCTTCATAAGATATTCAATACTTGAGTGAATCACTTTGCCTAATGATCTCCTTCCCCTTTTATAATTTTAGCCCTTACTCAATACCACTGTCCAAAACCGCTTAGAACCAATACTATGGACCCAATACTTGGGTTCAAAACGTTAGACGAGATACCATGGACCAAATCCATAGGTCCAAATACCAAGGACTAAATACCACGGACCCAAAACTTAGTTTTCCGACAAGTACACGCCTTTCCTTGCGTGAAAGTGCGTGTGTACGATATACACGCCTTTGTATATAGTGAACTTGCGTGTATACACTACTTGGTATATAGCGAACCTGCATATATATGCGACTTCGTATATAGTGAACCTACGTGTGTAGACGACTTGGTATATAGTTATCCTGTGTATGTACGCGACTTGGAATATAGTGAACCTGTGTATATACTTTTCTTTCTTCATTCTTTGTAGTCTGATCATCAATTCTTTGCTACTAAATTGCTGCAGTATGATCTATCATATGTGTGAGTTGCCATCAAGGACAACACTTGTATCATAATGCCAACACTCCACTGGCTGTCCTTTCCATTTGACTAAATATTAGAAATAAGTCTGTCCTCTGGTCCTTTTGGATACTCTTTTCTCCAAAACAACTTCCACTTGTTTCTTAGCTATCTTTGGCATTTGTTCTTCCCAGTTCACAGTTTGAACTTCATCTCCTGTAGTCTCCTCCTGTAGCTCTGTCTCTCCCTCTTTGTATGGATACAAATCTGCAACATTGAAAATGGGTGATATTCCAATCCCTTTTGGAAACTCAATTTCATATGCATTAGCTGAAAAATTTCTTACAATTTTACATGGTCCTATCTTTTTCATTTTCAGTTTATTGTAAGTTTTAACATGAAATCTTTCTTTTCTCAAATACACCATCACTAAATCTCCCACTTGCAATTCTTTCTTTTTTCTTTTCAAATCTACCCTCTGTTTGTATTTGTTGCTACTTTCCTACAATATACCTTTGACTTCTTCCTGTAGTCTCTGCATCTATTCTGCAAACTCTTCAGCTTTTGCACTTCTGGTCTCCTGTTTACCCAAATCCCTGAGTTCATACACACCTCTTGGATTCATTACAAAAATAGTCTAAAATGGACTCATTCCAGTACTTCTGTTTGGAGTATCATTATAAGAAAACTCAACTTGAGCTAGTGCTAAATCCCATTGTTTAGGATTTTGATACACTAGACTTCTCAATATATTTCCCAAGCTCCTCTTTACTACTTCGGTCTATGCATCTATTTGAGGATGGTATTCTGAACTAAAGCTGAATTTAGCTCCTAGTTTCTTCCAAAGAGTTCTCCTGAGATGCCCTACAAACTTTGTATCTTGATCAGACACAACACTTATAGGTAACCCATGTAATCTTACAATTTCTGAAAAGAATAAATTAACTATGTGTGTTTCATCACTAGGCTTCCTACATGCAATGAAATGTGCCATTTTGGAAAATGTATCTACTACAACATAAATGGAATCATTTCCTCTCTGAGTTTTTGGTAATCCCAAAACAAAATCCATGCTAACTGCATCCCATGGTCTGTCTGGTATTGGCAATGGCTAATACATTTCCTTCATTCTGACTCCTTCCTTTTGCATGCTGACATATCCTACACTTCTCAACAAATTTCTTAACATCAGTATACATTTTTGGTCAATAATAAAAAGCATTCACCTGAGCAAAGGTTTTATCTTGTCCAAAGTGACCCGATAATCCTCCATTATGTTTCTCCTTTATTATGTTTTCCCTCATGGAAAATTTGGGAATACACAAACTATTGCTTTTAAACAATAGGCCTCCTTAAATGAGATAGTCTAACCACTGAATTTTGTTATGAACTATTGGATTTTGAACTATTGTATAGATATCTTTGAAATCTACATCATCCTTGTACATTTCAATCATTTCCTCAAATCCTACAACACCCACTTTGAATTCTTGTACAATAAAACTTACCCGGCTCAATGCATCAGTGACTTTATTTGACTTACCACTCTTGTGTTTTATCACAAAAGTAAAGCTTTGTAGAAATTCGACCCACTTGGCATGTTTCTGGTTCAGCTTCGGCTAGTTATTGATGAACTGTAAGGCATGATTGTCTGAATACAATATGAATTATTTTGGCAACAAATAGTGTCTGAATTTTTTCAAGGCTTGCATAATAGCTTAAAAATCTTTATCAAAGAAGAATATTTCTTCTTTGCATCATTCAATTTCTCACTGAAGTATGCTACCAGTCTTTGTTCTTGACTCAGAACCGTGCCAACTGTAACTCCACTAGCATCTGTTTCTACTTGAAAGACTTTCTCAAAATCAGGCAAAGCTAAAATTGGTTCCTCTGTGATTTTCTTCTTCAACAAATTAAAATTTCTATTTGCTACTTCTATCCACTTGAATGGCTGATTGATACCCTTAATTGCTTCACGAATTGGTGCACAAATCTAACTAAAGCCTTTCATAAACTTTATGTACAAACTTGCGAGACCATGGAAGATTCTTACCTCGAATATATTTCTGGGAGTAGGCTAGTTCCAAATTAATTGGACTTTCTTTGGATCCATCTTCAAGCCTTCTTTAGGAACTACAAATCCCAAGTAAACTAGTTCTTCCTTCATGAAACTACATTTCTTCAGATTTATCAGTAGTTTCTCTTTTTGTAGAGTTCTTAGAACCAACTTATGATGCTCTAAATGCTCTTCTTTACTTTTACTAAAAACTAGAATATCATCAAGGTAAACAATAACAAACTTGCCAGCATACTCCTTCAAGACTTCATTCATTAATCTCATGATTGTGCTAGGTGCATTAGTGAGTCCAAAAGGCATCACTAACCACTCATACAACCCACTCTTTGTTTTAAATGCACTATTACACTCATCACCTTCTCGGATTCTTATTTGATGATATCCACTCTTCAAATCTATTTTAGTAAAGTATTTTGATCCACTCAAACAATGCATTAAATCATCCATGCGTGGCAAAGGAAATCTGTACTTGATTGTGATCTTATTGATGGCTCTGGAATTTGTGCACATGCGCCATTCTCCTCCTTTATTTGGACTTAGTACTTTTGGTACAACACATGGACTAAGACTTTCTCTGATTAGCCCCTTATCCATCAGCTCCCACACTTGTCTTCCAAATTCTGAGTTCTCTTGAGGAGTTAATTTGTATGCTTCTTTATTTGGAAAACTTTCTCCTACTATTAGGTCAATATGATGACTAATACTCCTGATCGGTGGCAATGCATTCGGCAACTCATCCACAATAATATCAACAAAATCATCTAACAAAATTTTAACTTCTTTAGGCAAATCGTCCAAGTTTGTGGAAGTCAAAATTACCTTTGGTCTTCCCACAATAGAAAAATGCAACTCCTCATTCTTCAATACTTCCTGTAGCAGATCCTTTCCACTTATCAACATAATACTACTTCTAGGTGTTCCTTTGTTAGCATCGTCCTTCAGTGGCAGAAATGTATGTTTCCATCCTTCTCCAGAGTATAAGTGTTTCTCCTTCCATCATGGATAGCTTTTCGATCAAATTGACACAGTCTTCCCAGCAATACATGGCATAAATCCATGGGCATTACATCACATAATATCGCATCTTTATATGTACCAATTTGTATCTCCACCTTGCATTGTTTTGTTACAATAATATGATGTCCTTTCTGTAACCATGACACTTTTTAAGGAGTAGGGTGCATGGTCTTTGCTACTTCGAGCTTGTCCACCATCTCTATAGAAATAAGATTGTCAGTGCTTCCACTGTCAATTATTACTTTGCAACACTTACCTTTGGATTTGCAGGTAGTTCTAAACAAATTCTTCCTCTGTGCTGGTTCTTCAATCTTCTTCTCTGCTCTGAGAAAAGTCCTTCTCAATAACAGGGATTCACCTACTTCAGGGGGTTCTTCCTTTCCCATAAGTCAAGGTGGTTCTGGCTTTGCCTCAGCCACATTCACATTCCTCTGACTTGCTGGTTTATTATGAGTACAGTCCCATGACATATGTCCCCATTCTCCACATGTATAACATCAAACATCTCTTCCTCGCCCTCTTCCTCTAGGCACAAATCTTCCTCTATTAGATTCTCCTCTCTATGGTGGTATACTACTTGAGCTTCCTACTTCATGTTGATGATGTTGTCCCCTTGGTCTGGTAGTTCCCCTACCTCTTACTAAGCTTCTTCCTCTATTCCTTGGACTCTGTTTCCTTAATATATTCTCTTCTGCCTTCAAATGTGCTTGATAGGCATCTTCAATAGTCTCCAGACTTAACAAGATAATTTCATATTGTATGTCATATGTTAAGCCATTGATATATCTAACTATCGTTTCCGTATCATCCTCTACATGCCCTGCTCTAATACTCAATCTATAAAACTCTTATGTATATTCTTTAATAGACATTCCTTTTTTCCTTAAATTTTGTAACCGTTTAAAAGGATTTAACTAATAATATTTAGGAAAAATCTTGGCTTTCATTTTACTTACCATTTTGTCCCATTGCTTGATCTTGGATTTCCCTTCCTCATTCTTGATGTTTGTAGCTCGTCCCACCAGATAGCTGCATGAACTCTCAATCTGGTAACTACAAACTTCACCATCTTCTTGTTATCAACCTCTTCATTGTCAAAGTACTTGTCTAAGGATCTAATCCAATCCATTAGCTCTTTTGCGTTCAGACTCCCTTCATAGATAGGGATTTCCACCTTTGGTTTTCCTCCTACTTTCACCAACATCTTGATGACTTTAGTAGTTTCATTGTATTTGTCTACTTCATCCTCAGGAGATTCTTCTGAAGAACTATCATCTCCTTCATCAGGTGCTCTTCTTTGGGTAGTCTCAATTGTCTCCATTCTCGTACGCAGACTCTAGACTTCTTCCAATAGAGGTCCATTTGCTTTAGGTCTTCCTTGACCAATGCCAAGTCCTCTGCTTGGCAAAATTTTTGTTGCAATCAACCTTAGCTTCTGCTCTAATACCACAAATGAAACAGGTGGAAGTAGAAACTTAAAAAAGCCCAATAATCACCCCGCAGATCCTCTTTTAACTATAATCCGACTATTTATCTTTTAAACTGAAATGCTTTGAAAGACAAGTTAAAACAATGAATTTTTACCTTTTTTATCAGCGCACTCGTCGTACACTAAAAGTCAACGCATCGATTCTTGGTGACTGTCGATCTTGATATGTGAGATCTGACGGTTGTCGGAGATTTTGGGGGGGACAATAGACTGGGTTTTAACCACCCGATAAATGGTTTTCTTCCCCTTTGCCTTGCTACGTGTCAACGGTTCAATGGAATCAGGTGTTAGACCTTCAAAACCACTTACAACTTTTAACGCACCCAATATGTCATGATCTAACGACCACAATTGAATCAGCCAATCAAAAGTCACGATGTCCACTATCTAGATTCCTTCCACTTCAAAGCACCAATCCGATATCGGTCTTATGGATTCAATAAAGTATGGATCCTTGTCAATAGATGTTTCAAGTCTGGATTCCAAATCTGTCTATGTTTTGCACTCATTTTTTTGTGTAAATTGGTTTTTTCACTTACGGGAACAAAACGATATAATAAACTCCACTCACCCAATAAAGGTGATCCGATGGTCAGGATTTAAGCAGATCAAACAATGATATTTAAATAAAAGGCCTCGAACTTCTATAAAACCCATGATTTAGACATGAAACACAAAATAACAAAGGAAATCACACTTTTTCTTGATCACAAAGAATTTGAAAGCACATAAGGGTTTCCACAGGTTCAATAACTAGTCATCCACACAATATGGTTCATTCAAAATAAAATACTTACAGAGTATTGGCCTTGGGCCTGATTACAACAAAATAAAGACCTCTGTCTCAAAACCCAATCCAAACACTATTCCTGCTCTCTCTCCACTCAATTCTGTCTCAATAATCTCCCTCTCAATACATTTTTTCCTTCCTTTTATCAATCGAATATCACTCTAACTGTATCTAACAAATCAATCCCTATTTTAATCAATCTAAAAACAAATATTCTAATTCCTAGCTCTATCTCACACCTATGCTAAAAACTCATCTTTGAGCCTAAAATAAGACAATTTCTAACTTATTACAACAATGAAATACAACTCATTTCTTGAGAGATCAACCCTCTCAGTAAAACTACCTTTTGACCAGTCAAGTCAATGAAATCCAACTTGTTTAGCCACAACATGTGAACAAACTTTCACATTGTTGGCTAAGTCCGGATGCTCCTGCATCATACTGCTATTGTGGTTACATGCATGATAGATTCTAGTTGATTAGTGTGGTCATGTATATGTGTGTTGGTTAGTCATGAATGATAGTAACTTGTTATTATATGCATTGTGGTCATATGCATGATGATTATGGTCACTGCATTTAAGATCTTCATGTATATGTATCATGTTAATCTGGATTGGCTTATGCAGATGGTTATGTTTATGATATTCAGGTATGAGTTGATATACTTGTGATAGTGTGTCATACTAATTTGGATTGATTTTTACCGATGTGATAGCCTCCCTTGAGATACAATAAGGTATCAATTTGTTTATGTCATCTATTTGGTTTATCTATATTTGTATATTGTCTAAATGTTTGATTAATTTCATGATGTGAGTATGTGTGTCTATAAGATTGTATGAAGGAATGATCTAGTTTTAAGATGGTTGTACTAACATTATATGTGTTGAGACATTGAATATGTACTTGAGTGAATGTAGGTGCTACTAGTAGTATTATGATTAATGACTGTGAGTAGATTATGACATGGTTGTTATTCTTAGTAAAGGTTAATTTCAAATTAATAGATATGTTGTATTGATATTTGGAACATGTGACTAAAATGCGTGAGTAGTTGTAGGGCATCCTGCTTGGTATTAACATGACAAGGTAACAATTGATTTGTTTATATAAGTAAAACTTGGGTGATCTAATAGTGCATAATAAGAATGATTTGCAGTAAGGAAAATGGTAAAAGAAAGAAATTGGGCGAGAATTCCCTTGACTATGTTTGGAAACCACAATTCCAGTTGAATGAGTGATTTGCATGAATACATGAAGTCTTATTAACCTTGATTTTGTCTGACATTATGTGGATATGTGCTAGATTTATGAACATGTATTTGACAGGTATAATAGTTGGTCTCCATTTATGGATGGATTTGTCAAGGAATTGGAGTCCCTTGAGAAATGATATGTGTACGAGTTCAATTACAAGGCAACATGATTGACACAATAAGGTAATTTAACTGTTATATTGTTATGTTTATCTATGCACTGATAGCTATGTGTTTATGGAAGTATGATGCAGGGGAGTACATGGCAAAAGAGGTTGCTATGAAATCTAGAGGAAGGATCAGGTTGATCTTTCCCTTGGAATAATTAGGAACCCATGGGGATTAAATCATGGCACTTGTTACTAGTCTTGTGATTTGGGTGCTTTGTGATTTGTTTGTGCTTAATTTGCAATTTTGTCTATGTGTAGTGTATGGCCATACCACTTTGCTTATGGTGTCATATTTCTATTGGTTTTTCATGGTTTTCTCTTGTTTTCTTCTTGGTCTTGCCTTTTATGTTTTGAGAATATCGGGATTTGGTTGGGAAAAGAGGAAGGTTAATGGAGTTGGGGGAGATTTGAATGAAACCCAATAGGTAATGCAAGACCCAGATGAAGCTTGGTGCATGAGTAAAGGGCATTTGAAGGTAAGAATATGAAAACTAGTTGAATTTGTTATATCCATTGGGATCAAAGGATTGTGGATGGTGGTAGGACTATCATGACAAAGGTAACATGAAAGGTAAAGTAAATGGATTTGAGGTGTCAAATTCCTTGGCTATGTTGGGAACTGTTGTTCTCCATGCTATGAAGGTTGTGCATGGATAAAGGGAGTTATCTTAACCTTGACCTTATGGTATCTAGTAAAAATGTTGTGATCATGATTATGTTGTTTCCTATATATGTATATATGTATGTATGTATGTCATTTCCTGATAGGGTCATCAGTGATCATGATTCTTTTATGCTAATGTTTATATATATGTATGTATGTATGTCATTGTCTGATAGGGTCATAAGGGATCATTCTGTTGAGGAATGATTTTTTATGTATGTGGATGGCATGAAGAGGTTCCTGGTATTATGAGGAATCAAGTGGAAGAGTATCCTAACAGATCTACGAGTTTAGTATCATGTGGATATCAATTGAAATTATGTGTTTATACTATTTCTATGTTTATGCTATGGCATGTAATGTTGAGGGATACATTAACTGAATGAAAGTAGTGTGATATGGGACATGTTGGGACAAGAATGGATGGTGGAAAGACATTAGAAGCAAGGTTGCTTGGTAGAGTCAATGTGGTATTTAGATGTGCAGTACCGGTGTCATGTGCATGTTATATATGTGATGTTGTGTACATAGGGTATTGTGTACTTGTTGTACATGTGGTGTTGTGTATATATGGTGTTGTGCACATGTTGGATATGTGGTGTTGTGTACATATGGTGTTGTGCGCATGTTCGGTATGTGGTGCTATGTACATATGGTTTTATGTACATGTTGTATATGTAGTGCTATGTAAATATGATGTTGTGTACATGTTGTACATGTGGTGCTTTATACATATGGTTGTATGTTCATGGTTGTACATGTGGTATTATGTGCATATGGTGCTATGTACATGTTTTACATATGGTGTTGTGTGCAGGTGTTGTTGTGTACATGTCATGCATGTTGTCCTGTGTACATGTGGTGTTGTATACACGTTGTAAAGGTGTTGTTGTGTACACATTGTGTAGGTGTTGATGTGTACATGTTGTGCAAGTGGTGTTGTATACAAGTGGTATTGTGTACATATTGTACATGTGGTATTGTGTGCATGCAACACATGTTGTGTTGTGCACATGTGGTAATATGTATGTGCATTATGTAGTCACGACATCATAACATGGGTATTAATTGTGTTGTACACTAGGTGTAGGTGTATGTATTGTGTTGTGTTATACACCGGGTGTGGGCATATGTGTTGTGTTCTACATGGGTGTAGGTGTATGTGTTGTTATACAATGGGTGTAGGTGTATGCGTTGTATTATACATAGGGTGTGGGTGTATATATTGTGTTGTGTGGTACACTGTGTGTGGGTGTATATGTGTGGTGTACATTGTTTGTATGTGTATGTGATTGAAAAGAAGAGAAGTACAGGGTGCTTGCTGGATGTGGCAACTGATCCAATGTGTGTCTGAAAAGGAAAAATAACAAAGGTAGAAGCAAAGAATCATTTGAAAAATAAGTATCAATATTGTATTTCAATTTTAATTATGCATGTGATCTACGACTCTGATTTATGATGATTACATGTAATTTATGATGGTTTCATTTTGAGATAATTGGATGTGGTATGTTTATACATGATGATTTGATCGAAGAGCTAGTTTGACTTATTTTGATAGGAAGTAAACAGAATTGCAGGTGTAGCTTATTGATGAGCCATCGATGAGGTATGATGTGAATTTATTTAAATTTATTTTGAATATAATATAAATTATATGCTTAGTACAGGAAAGCATGAAAATTCTCAATTGGGTGGTTGAAATTGACTGCAAGAATTAGAAGCAACAAGAAAAGGATTTGTAATAAGCAAAAATATGTTCGTAAAGAACTTGAAGAGTAGGGCCATTGTGGGACATAGGCACCCAATAGTATCCATTGATTTCCATGAGCATATTATGACAACTAAGATGGTTTTGAGGAAAGGATATGCCTTGGTTTTTAGAGCTTTCGATGCGAGGAAACCTTGCTAAGGTAGGGGTTGTCCAAGGGACTGTGTAGTAGAGAAGCGGATGTCTGTGGAAGTTGGAAGGTGTGTGATTGCACAAATGGGGTGATCGGATTACTCAAGGGACTATGTAGCATAGAAGGGAAGGCCTAGGAATACATTTGTTTTCGTCATTAGCATTGTTAGATGGAATCAGATGCACATCGGGAGTGTACCCTGGAACAATGAACCAATAATTGTTCACTAAGAGGACAAGTGGTGTAGGATTGTAGCACTGCACATTGGATGTAGATTTGAATTTGGCAGTGGATTTTAGAATTCCTAGGAAGGAGGTGAATCCTAGTACTAATTGTTGAGAAATGGAAATAAGAAATTCTAGTTTAATTTTTCCTTGAATTAAAATCGAATTATATTCTCATAGCAACTTGGAAATAGTTAATTAAGTTTAATTAATTGAATTATCTTAGGAATTTTGAGTTGGAAGTCTTTCTGAAGTCATGTACATGTAATACCTATATTATATGGGTCTAGTATGAGTTAATTGTGAGTTGTAATTAGACAACTCATTTAACTAAGTTAAGTTCAGTTAACTTAGTTCCAAACTGTTTGAGGAACTAATAGTGAGTTAACAGTTAGTATGTGAACTAATGCACTCAACTAGCGCAACTCCAGTTAACTGAGGATTATGTCATCACAAACTCATGCATGTTAGTTCAGAGGAAGACCCATTTGAGACTAGATTGTAGGGACAATGCACTATGAGTTTTATGATTTACTAAGTTGTATAGATCATGCATGCAATCAAGAATTAAACCTTGAGGAGATTGCACAGTTTTGGATGAACTGGTTTTCCATTAGTATGGGCCAACTAGCCATAGGAATTGCATAAGGAAATAGGGTCTTGGAGAGCTGGAAAATTGACTAAGTGTTGGCCAAGAGTTTTCTTGTGATTGGAGATTGATTTTATTAAGTGTTGGGATTGTTCTTGTGAGAAAAAACATTCTATTATCATCTTGGATTTATGATTAATGCAATATAGATAGTAGGGGTTTTGAGTTGTGGATTTCCCCAGGAAAAATTATTGTGTTATGTGTATTTTATTATCTTACTCTTGTCGATTATTGTTTTCGATCTTTGTGTGCTTCCGCTGTAAAGAGTAGAGTAGATTCTTGTCTTGTGTTTTGGTACATTACATAAGATGTTTAATCTAAAGGAAAATATACATGGTATCAGAGCTAATAATAGTATACTGGAGGATATTTCTAAGTTTTGAGTTTTGGGTTACAAGTGAAAGTTGAATTTGCAACACATACTTCAGGATTTGGAGATGGCATTCTACTGTTTGCGGCTTGACTATGCCTTGGAAGGAAACTCAAAATTTGTAGCTTGGAGTGATATAATGGAGGTTGTGCTAGAGGATAATAGCTTGAAGGAATTCCTTGAACATGAAATTCCTAAGCCAACAACAATGGATGCGCAAAATTTTGCCGAATGGAAGAAGTATGTGGTAAAGACAAGGCAGATAATTCTTGAGGGAGTTTGAGACCCCATTGTCTCGAGTCTCCATGGAAAGGAAACTTCATATGCTATGCGGAAAACATTGATGGACTTGTATCAGAACAACAATGACCAAAGGAAGTTGGTGCTAAAGGAAAAGCTTCAAAAAATCAAAATGGAGGAAGGCAAGACTATTCCAAAATACTTTACCAAGTTAACTCGATGTCATGATGAACTTGTAAATGTTGGAATCATGGTTGTTGAGGAATATATGGTGAGTCTTACTCTTCTAGAACTCCCAAAGAGTTGGCATAGTTATTAGGACTCTGTTAGTGGTTGGGAGAAGTTGCCATATTGGGAATAGCTATGGTCAGATTTGATGCAGGACGAGATCACGAGGAACACCGGGGATGACTCTTCATCAAATAATGATGATGAAGAGAACTGTGCCTTAGAAATTAAGGTGAATAAGGGGAAAGGGAAATATTCCAATTCTAGATGGGATACTTATCATGGAGGTAAGAAGAAAGACATGAAGAAAGTTAAATTCTTTCATTCTCATAAGTTGGGCCATTTGGCTACAAATTGTCCACTCAAGAAATCCAAGCATAAGTCCTTAGGAGGAGCGGTAGGTGAATCTTTGGCCTCTCAATTTGAATTGGACTTTTCCCTCATTGCATGCATGGTGTGATTAGTTATGGGAAGTGTATGGTACTTATATGGTGGATATTCATTCCACATGATTAGCGACAAAGAGTTGTTCAGTGACCTAGTGGAGAAAGATCTCTAGATGCATATCGAGATGGTGACAATGAAAAGTATAATGTTACTAGATTGGGCATGATTCCTTTTCACAGGGAGCATGGGGCTCCACTCATCTTGAAGAATTTTATGTGTGTGCCCAGGCTAAATAAGAACTTGGTATCCATTTCCATGCTTGACGATAGAGGCTATAATCTCAAAAGGAAATGTGTTCCTACAACACATAGCAATGGGTGAGGTAAAGAAGATAGGGATTTGGGTGAAGAATCTCTATAAGTTGGAGGTAAGAGTGTGCTTCTTTGAGTACAAAAATAGAAAAGATGCAGAGCTGAGATGTTTGTGAGTTGTGGCATAGGCGATTGGGCCACTTGCATCATGGAGCTTTGAAGATATTGTAGCATATCTCTACCAATATTCCCAAAGGTACGCTTGAGCAAGTTGATACATGCAAGGGGTGTACTTTGGGAAAATACACCAAGTCTTCCTTTCACGACAGAGACACTCGAGCATAGGCTATTCTAGAGAGAGTCCATTTATATGTGTGTGGATGATTATCGACAACATCCATAACCAAACACAAGTATTATGTTATATTTGTTGATGACTATTCTTGTAAATGTTGGATATTTTCATGCGGAAAAAGGATAAAACTTTCACAAAGTTCTGTGAGTTTAAAGAATTGGTGGAGAAAGAGTCATGCAAGAAGGTTAAAGCTTTATGGAGTGATAATGGTGGGGATTATGTCTCAAATGATATTAAGAACTTATGTGCAGCAAAAGCGAATATACGAGAGTTGATGGCTCCCCATAATCCTCAATAGAATGGGGTGGCAGAGAGGAAGAAAAGAAGCATAGTAGGGGAAGTTAGGGTCAAGGCCTACCACTACACTTATGGGCTAAGGCATGCAACACAATGGTTTATGTTCAGAACCGTAGCCCACATCAGATACTTGAGATGAAGGCACCATAGAAGGCTTATTCTGGTAACAGGCCATATGTTGGTCACTTCAGGATTTTTGGGTCATCAGTATATTTCCATGTGAACAAAGATGAAAGGAAGAAGCTTGAGTTGACATTAGAGTTGGGTATTTTTGTGGCGTACACTGAAATAGCTCACAACTAATGGGTGTACTCGCTAACCAGTTAGATGGAAGTGGTTCGTAGGGATGTCAGATTTGATGAGGAGAAGGCCATGCTAGTTTCCCTTGAAAGGGAGTTTGAGCTACATGCAGATGAGGAGCTTTTATCTCTTAAGGTTGAGGAGCCTCAAATTGATGTGGAGTAGCCACATGCAAAGGTTTTGGGAGTGAATACATCCACTCAGGTAGAGTCTTCTAGAGAGCGAAAAAAGTGCACTAGAGAGGCTGACAGATTGTTGGATGATGCATAAGAGAATGTGGGAGTGCCCACTTCTCAGCACATGTAGAGGAGGTCACCTGAGAAGTACACTAGATACATGGCTTTAATGGGTGAATATGTTGTGACAGAGCCATCTTCCTTTAAGAAAGTAGTGTAGAAGACAGTTTGGGTTAATGCCATGGTGGAGGAGTATGACTCCATAGTTTGAAATAGTGTTTGGGATGTGGTCTCCAGACGAGAGGAAAAGTCAGTGGTGAGCTCCCATTGGATTTACAAGGTAAAGCAAGATGCATATGGTAGTGTGGAGAATTACAAGGCTAGATTTATGATCCATGGATTTTCACAGGTAGTGGGGATTGACTATGATGAGACCTTTTCTCCTGATTTATGATCCGTGGATTTTCACAGGTAGTGGGGATTGACTATGATGAGACCTTTTCTCCTGTTGTAAGGTACTCATCAATAAGATTTATATTGGAACTATCAACATAGATGGGATGGAAGATCCATCAGATCGATGTGAATATAGCCCTCCTTAATGGTATGATTGAGGAAGAGGTGTACATAGAGCAGTGTGAAGTTTTTGAAACCTTTGACCATGAGTCACATGTGTGCTAGGTCAAGAGAGCATTGTATGGGTTGAAGTAAGAATCCTGTGCTTGGTACACCAGGAAAGATAACTACTTCACCAGGTTGGTCTTTTCGAAGAGTGAAGTAGATGCGAACTTGTACCACATAGTGGTGGAAGGTAAGTTGTTGATCATTTTGATTTATGTTGATGATCTCATACTGACATGTGATGATTAGCCGATAAAATTTTGCAAGGAAGACCTTGCAAGAGAGTTTGAGATGAAGGACATGGGGCTCATGCATTACTTTTTTGGCATGGAGGTATGGTAGGGAGATGGGGATTTGTTTGTTTCTGAGGGCAAGTATGCCAACAAGATACTTAGGAGATTCTGCATGGAGATCAGTAAATCCATGGAGACTCATCTAGCAGGTAACTGGAGGAAGGAGGATGCTACTTCAGGGGTGGTGGAGGCTACTGTTTACAGGCAGCTTGTGGGTTCACTCATGTGCTTTGTGAACACACGACCAGATATGTGCTATGCATTAAAATAGCTTATTCACGTGATGTTTAGGCCCACCAAGATGTATTGATGGCGGCAAAGCATGTGTTGAGATACCTCAGGGGCACTTCTCAATATGGGTTATGGTATAGATGGATAGAGGGAGTGAAGTTTCAAGGCTTCACCGATGCAAATTGGGAAGGGAATCCATCCAATAGGAAGAGCACATCAGGAAGGATCTTCAGTATTGGGTCAGTGACAATTTTTTGGTACAACAGGATACAGAGATCAGTTGCACTCAGCTTGGCAGGGGCATAGTACATGGCTGCGATTCAAACAACATGTGTTGTCATCTGGATGAGGAAGATCCTAGTTGGTTTGTTTGGTCAGTAGATGGATAGAACTGTGATTTACTGTGATAATCAAAGTTGTATCAAACTCTTTGAAAACCCAATTTTTCATGATCGGTCCAAGCATATTGATATCCGATATCACCATCTCAGAGATTGTGTATTGAGGAAGATTGTGTTGTTAGAGTACATCCCCATGAAGGAGCAAGATGCTAAAATTTTAAAAAAGACGTTGCCAAAATGTAAATTCGAGTTTCATGGAGATAGGATTAGGGTAGTTGATAATCCCTTTCTTGTTGAGAGCAAGTGTTGAGAAATGGAAATAAGAAATTCCAGTTTAATTTATCCTTGAGTTAAATTGAGAATTAAATTTGAATTCTATTCTCATAGCAACTTGTAAATATTTAATTAATTTTAATTAACTTAGTTAGCTTAGGAATTTCGAGTTGGAAGTCTTTCTGAAGTCATGTATATGTTATCCCTATATTATAGGGGTCCACTATTAGTTAATTTTGAGTTGTAATTAGAAAACTCAGTTTACTGAGTTAGGTTCAGTTAATTTAGTTCCAAACTATTTGAGGAACTAATAGTGAGTTAACAGTCAGTTGGTGCACTAATGCACTCAACTAGTGCTACTGCAGTTAATGGAAGATTCCCTCATCAGAAACTCATGCATGTCAGTTTAGAGAAAGACCCATTTGAGACTAGAGTGCATGGATAGTGTACTATCAGTTGTATGATTTACTGAGTTTTATAGATCATGCATGCAATTAGGAACTGAACCTTGAATGGATTATGTAGTTTTGGATGCATTGGTTTCCCATTAATATGGGCTAATCATCTATAGGAATTGCGCAAGGAAAAAGGGGCTTGGATAGCTAGAGAACTGGCTAAGTGTTGGTCAAGTATTTTCTTGTGAGTTGGAGATTTATTTTACTGAGTGATGGGATTGTTCTTGTGAGAACAAGCATTGTATTATCATCTTGGATTTCCAAATAATGCAATATAGATAGTAGGGGTTTTGAGTTGTGGCTTTCCCCAGGAAAACTTATTGTGTCATGTGTATTTTATTATCTTCCTCTTGTCAATGATTGTTTTCAATATTTATGTGCTTCCACTGTAAAGAGTAGAGTAGATTATTGCATTGTGTTTTAGTACATTACATAAGATGATGAATCTATAGGAAAATCTACACTACTTTTGAGGGTGGAGGAATGAGGCTTTAGATTCCCTTGTTTCTAATGCAAGTATCATATCCTTTTATTTTCTGGTTGCGAAAATGTGCATATGTGTATATATGTATATTGTTGTAAATATTGTATTGAGATATATTTATAAAGCTCCATAGACAATATGATTGTTTGTTGGTGGAAGCAAGTGTGTATGAGTATATATGTGGTTGTTGTTGTAAATATCGTAATGAGTTGTTTTATAAAACTCTAATAAATGGTATGTTTATCATGTTTTAATAGTGGTCATTGCAAATACTTCAATGCTCTATGCTATAAAGCTCCTTGGGAAGTATGTTTTGTTTTCAGTGATTTTTTAGTCATAGGTGTCATAAAACATCGAGGGTAGTATTCCCTTAAGGGGGGGGGGATTCTATAACAACCATTTGTTTAATTTCCATGTAAAAAAAATAAGACCAACTTCATGGGACACATATTTGAAGCTAGGTGGTGGGAAAAAAATCCTAGTGGGTGCCACTTTCAGTTTATTATGGCTATGGAAATTGGAAAAGGAAAAGAGGCATAATTGGAATTTTATTTATGAAAATAAAAGAAAATATGAGAAAAGGGACATGAAGGGTCATAGGTTTGCATGAGAGGGAAGTAGGAAAAATGAAGGAAAATGAAGAAATTATAGGCCTTAATGATAGAACTCCCAGTAAACAAAATGTTACTTGTTACGTATAGCATTTTTTGGTTACAATATCATAGGTAAATTCCATGGGTGGGTAAATACCATGGGTGAATGAATACCATGGGTGGATGTCACTTACAATACCATGGGTAAATTCCATGAGTGGATGAATACCATGGGAGGATGAATACCTAGGGTGGATACCACTTACAATACCATGAGAAAATACCATGGGTGAATGAATACCATGCGTGGATGCCACATACAATATCATGGGTAAATTCAATGGGTGGATGCCACTTACAATACTATGGGTAAATTCCATGGGTGGATGAATACGATGGGTGGATGCAATTTTCAATTTACATCATTCCTCCCTCTTTAAGGAGCAATTGCCCCCATTGCATGAAGTTCCTTCCTAAGAAGCCTTTGTTGAATATGAAGAGCCACTGAAGAGAAGGGTTTTGTGTGGTTAACCCATAACTGTGATGAATCAAGATTCGAGGATAGAGATACCCTGTAATGCTTGTAACCATCTTTGACACCGACAGTGTGTGACCTAGCAAATGGAATTTGATGAAGTGTGGGTTTGTGGTGACCCATAACCATGAAAAACAAAGTTCCGATGATAGAGATACCATGTAATGCTTGTGACCAGCAGTGATACTAATAGTGTGTGGCCTAGCAAATGGACTTCGATGAAGTGTGGGTTTGTGGATGACCCATAACCATGGAAAATGAACATCTGATGATAAAGATACCCTACAATTCTTGTGACCAACTGTGATAGTAATAGTGTGCGGCCTAGCAAACGGAATTCCATGACAAGGATTTTGTGCAGTTGATCCATAATCGTGATTGATGGACCTCTAAATTAGACATAAATTAAGTCCCATGCCTCTAATTCAAAATATAAATTAAGGCCTATGACCATCCTTCAACACATTAAACCTCTCTTTTTGCATTAGATAATATATTTTTAACTTTAATATATTTATTAGGAAGGTTTGTGAATAATTGAATATTTGTGCCTAATATTATTTATTTTTTGAGGAATATTATGATAATATTGGACAGATTATGAAGAGTTGGAGGAGGATATAATTTAGGGGCTTGTTCCCTACTATTGGAGGATCAATAATAAATAAATAAGTCAACAAGATATTATGGAATTATAGCATAAATTGTGGAACTCCAATGATTGAGAAAATCTAGGAAAGTGTTCCACTAATCAAGGGAGCAGTTCCACCAATCAAGGGAGCAGATCCACTAATCAAGGGATTTCAGTGGCAAAAGCTTTCTCCATCCATGGGGAATGATTCTTAATCATTCTTTATAAGTACCAAGTCAAATTTTTCTCTCGGGAATCATTGACAAAATCTAGGATGTGTTCCCAGCCATTTAATGCAAATTCCTAGTATTGGGGACTAGATCCACTAATTAAGGATTTTGGTGGGGAAAGCTTCCTCCATTCATAGGGAATGAGTCCTAATAACTTTTTATAAATACCAAGTCGAATTTTCCTTTAGGGACAGATTTTCATGAGTGTTATTGTGGAGAGAGCTTGTACTTTTGGAGCTCCATTATATTTTCTTGCAAGGATGTAATTCTATTGATGAAAATAATGAAGATTTATGTCATGTTCAGCTTCTAAATCTTGTTCTCCTCCATAGGTCTTAGATTTTCCTTAGGCTTGGCCATCCCAGGAACCTTAGAGCCCCTTTTGTATCATTTTTATTCCCTCTTTTCATTGCTTATTCACATGCATCTCTTGCTTTTATTACTTTCTATTTTTGCATTTAGAATTAATGATTTCTTGTTGTAGGATTGAGTTAATGGTTGATTTAAGTTCTTTTTTCATAATCACAAGCATTATTTCATCCTTGGAAAATCTTTGGAAGTTCATATTAATCATTAAGCTGCGTGGATTAGTCTTCTTATTCCCAAATCTAGATTGTTGGACCTCCGTTTTAGAAAAGAACAATAAGTTTCTGATATTTTTTAGAGTATCCTAATGAGCTTCAATCGAATTTATTCCACTTGTATTAGATCAAAAAAACATTCTTGTTCATAAAAGTAACTACCCCATTGCATTTTCACTTGATTTGGTTAGGCATTTCTTAGATTTACCAGCTCACTAATTCTCAAATTTCTAGATTTTCGACTAGTAATTTTTTTTTTTTTTTTTGCATGGGTTCACATAGGTAGTTTTGAGTTATTCCACTTGGAATAGGGACCTAAAACATCCTAGTTAATAAAAAAATTTGTCCCATCCAATTTGGATTTGATTTTCTTGGTCGTTAAACCCTCACCAATTTCATCATTTCACAAGGAAAATTTTCCACGTTTTTTTGAGTGAATCCATCCATCTGTCGACTTTGGTTTTGAGTTTTGAGTGATCATAGGAATTTTCCCACTCCATTCCGCCCATCACACACCTTTCCTAGGCCTCCCATCACCTCCAATACCTCACATTTTTCTCTCGGTTATATCATGTAGGTTCACTGTAATTTATACAGGATCATCTCGTAGGTTTCTCTAGTACATCCTTTAAGTTTTCCTAAAATGGCCTGTTTTAAGTCCAAATTGAGAGAAAACCTCCAGGAAGTCACCAAAAGCCTCCCAAGGGTCTCCCACACCATCCAACTATCTCCTAACACTTCCATCCAACCTCCAAAATCTTTAATTCACCTGCCACATCACCAAAGGAAATTAGTTTGCATACTTCATTTTGCATGAAAAGAAAAAAAGAAAAAAAAATATTTATTTCAGTCCATTTACTTGCACGTTAGTGATGTTTGATGCTTCTTACTTCCATGCTTAGATAGTAGTATTTGACTCATGATAATTTAGCATTATTGGAAAGCATAGTTTATTGGTAGCTAATTAGGAAATGGTGTGATTTAGCATTGAATTTCCGTCGCGTTCCTTGTACTTTCTTTCTTGCAATAGGTTAAGGTTCCATTTTGAATATTTTATTTCAATTAGTTTAGGATTTGACTTCAATACATGCATTCCATTACATCATGACAACAAAGGAAGGACACCTTGTATGCCACACATATAGTGCTGACACCTCTTAAGTTTGTACGAACCCTGGGTTGATAATTAAAGTCGGTAGCCTTGGGAGTTGCAACATTTTTGTTGCAATACCAACGCTTATCACTTTTGGCACCATTGTTGGGGAGGTGACAAAGCATGCATTGTTTTCTTCCCTAGTTGATTCATTTCTTTTTAACTTTTGCAAAAACAAAAAAAATCATTTTCATTAGGCATATTTAATTTCAAAAGTAGAAAATTACATTGCATTATAGTTTTCATTCAATCATAAAAACAAAAACAAAATTCTCCAACACCAACCCACCCCCCGCATTTTATTACATGGTGCAGTAAGAGCCATATCACCATTCACTTTTGCAGGTAGAAGAAGAATATGGCAAAGAATGTAGAATAAATTGATGGAGATGATGACAATGAGGAAGATCCTCTCGGATTTCCCATCCAAGATACTGATGGTAGTGTGCACATGAAGAACATCCATCCCTCTTTTCTTCCAAAATTTCATGGTATAAGGTCAGAGGATATATAAACCTTTCTTTTTGAATTTGAAATTGTTTGTAGATCATATGGTTACTTATTAAAAACTCAGAAATTGAGATTGTTTCCAGCAACATTGAAGGATAGAGCTCTTAAATGGTTCATGAGTTTAGGGACTAATTCAATAAGATCATGGAATGATAGGTAAAATACATTTTTAGAAAAATATAAAAATCATGATCTTAAGGAAGAAATATTTAGAATGAATCAAAGGGAAGATGAGAGCCTTAAGGATATAGTAGAGAGGTTCATGTATAATGTTAAGAGGGAAAAACTCCATCATTTAGGACCCGACACACTAAAAAATCTCTTACTTAGAACAATTAGGGATGAATGGATTGATCTCCTTAATCCCATGAGTAGAGGTGATGTATATTAATTATCATTTGAGGAAATTTGTGAAACATGCAAACACATATCAAGAGGAAAAGCAAGAGTAGGTAAATCAGCGTCAAGATTGGTAAGTTAAGCTAAACTTGGAAATTTGTTTGATGATTTTAAAACAAAAATTCTTAGCAATCTAACAAAGCAAGTATAAATGTTAAGAATGAAGGATGAAGGAAAAGAAAATGCTAACATGTGCGTTGCAGAATCACATGATGTTAAACATTGTCCATCATTACCAAGGTTGAAGGAAGTTTACTAAGAGGGCAAAGGAGTAAGTCAATTTCCAATGCAACTATGTTATGTAGCTCCAAGAGGACCATGGTAGCCTATTCAACCTGATATGATGCAAGATCCTAATTCACAATTTCAAGGTTATGGATATCCATCTAAAAGTAATTGGAACACACCTTTTCCATAGCAACGTTGGCCATCTCAACCCTAAAATCAATCTTGGTAACAAGGTTGGCAAGGAAATTAAGGGATCCATCCAGAATATCCTCAATATCTTCCTTAATATCCTCCATACCAAACTCCATGTTATCCTTACCATTCACCTCCACCACAACCACAACCCCATCCACATCCATCTCAAATATACACTCCCACTCAACTACTTGTACCACCATTTCCAAACACACACATTGAAGTAGCCCAACCCACTTATAATGTTGAGGTACAACACTTCCAAACATATCCTCTTGAGATCAATGGTATTCACCATAGCTCAGGAAGAGTATTGGAAAAAGGAGATTATCTTGATATCATTGAAGGACCACATCCAGAAGAAGAATATTCAAATAAGAAGACTGCATAACGATGGGCTACGATTGATGAAGAGAAAACATCAAAATCAAAGATTGAGAGAGCTCCCTCATGGTTACCATCAAATCCTCCATGTATTCAAGAGAACAATCAACAAAAAGAAGAATATTCGAAGGTCATGGTAGAAGAAGACATACAAGATGATCTAAATTAGCAAGTGGACCAGAGGCATCACAACTATATTGAAATATGGTTCCAAACAGTGACTAAGTTGTAGCATCACTCTCTTCCTCAACTATGCTTGATCCTTTGAAAGTCAAATCATTTGTTCTCTAAAATCCAGGTACATGTCAAAGCATACATTTCAAGCCTCCACATCATTTTATCTGTCATCTTAATGTGCACATGGCTCCATTGGAAGTATTCTTATACTTGAAAGTGATTTTGTTTTTCAAGTAGGGTAGGGTATAAGAAAAAAAGAATTTGAAAAATAAGAGGAAAAAAAATTCTAAGGTGAAAACCTCCTTGGAGGTTCCTTAGATTGGCTCATTGATTGAAAACCTCCGTGAGGTGGTCAATGGGTTGGGAAAAAATGGAAAAATAAAAAAAGAGAAAAAGAAGAAGATCCTAGGTGAAAACCTCCTTTGAGGTGCCTAGGTAGATCTACTTGTTGAAAACCTCATTGAGGTGGCTAGTAGGCCTAGAAGAAAAAAAAAGAGAAAAAAAAAAAGAATCCTTGCTCCATGCATGCATGTACTCTCCAACATCTGCAAGAAACAAGAACAAAGTTGGTACCAACAGGAAAATTGATCGAGCCTAGTCAAAATAAGTCAAATTTTGACTTTTTCCTACTTCGCTCAAATGCTCCAATAATGCCAAGGCCATGTCAATCCATCACCCTCATCTATTTTCACCATCCACCCATCATTCTCAAGCTTCTACCACTCATTTTCCTTGTTGTCCTAAAAAACTACAAGATGCTTTTTTTTACTACAGGATATAAAAATACATAGAGAAGAAATTTGTTTTTGCCATAACTTGAAAACCATGCATCCATTTGTAAATGTGTTGTAGGGGGGGATGCATATGGATGATGGTGACATGCTCAAGCAATTTCAGCGAATTCAAATGCATGGTTTCCAAGAAATTGGCCTCCATCACCTTTAGTCATTTTTGCATTTTCTCAATATCCATGCATCTGTTTAAAAATTTGTTTCATGGGGACATGAATATGGATGATGGTAACATGCCCAAGCCATTTCAGAAAATTCTAGTGCACGGTTTCCAAGAAATCGGCTTCCATCACCTTCAGCCATTTTCAATTTTTCTTGAGATCCGTGCATCCAATGACAAATTTTTTTCTATGGCAAGGTGCATAATGATGATGGAAACATGCTCAAAAAGTTTCAGTTCAATCCAATTTACCATTTGGGAGATATCGACAAAACAATTCGTTGTCCTATAAACCTACAAGATATAGAACAACACCTACAGGATTGGAAGTGAGCAGTTTTAAAAGAAATCCAGAGGTCAAAGAAGCTCCTCTAGAGCTTAGCAGTAGTGGCAAGATCATCAACATCACAATCCAACACCTGCACATCAACATCAACTCAGCAGCCACATGCATGTCTCTCCAACAACCATCAGGTAAGTATATGTATGCAATATTCTTGACCTCTTCCCTTGAGCATATTATAGTTAGAAATTTGTTGTCAATGCATGGGAGATGACGTTTTATAAGCTAAGGATTGGTCAATAGTCTTAGCCACCTTCATTCATGCAATGTTGAAAAGTCAAATTATGAAGGGTGTCGATTTCAAGGAATAAAGGAAGTAGTTAAAAGAAGAAATTTTTGCAAAGGCCAAGGTCACCACAGTACTCCAAGCCCTCCATCCACTTATATTCACTATATATTCATCATTCATCCATCCTATTTCATTGTTAAAAAAAAAACAAAGAGAGCATCCTCTCCATTTTCATGAAATTTCCATTTGTAGGTCAGTAAGAAGGACAGTCTAAGAGAAAAAGAGGATCACAAAGAGACCCCTGTCACTCACATTTTTATTTTACCACTCATTACCATTCATCCCTCCTCCATTTTTGTCATTTTTTCCACTCCTTTACTTCAGTTTACAAAGGGACTGTGTTTTCTACAAGATGATCATATAGGAATTACAGTGACCCATAAATCCTACAGGAGGGAGTCCTAAGGAAAATAAATGACTTGACCAAATGGAAGAACACGTATGAGAAGGTTGATAAGGATATGGAAGACCTTGCTAAACTAAAAAAATATTCAAGAAATCATCTTGAATAAGGGCAACAAAGAAAGCTAATGGTCTCAAGAAACAATGATTTTTCTTTGAACAAATATGTTTTTGGGCTTGTCCTTGCAAATATTACAGCCAAGATTCTTAATGCACAAGAGAGAGGCCACCAGGGCCATGGATGATGCACAATGATGTCACTAAGTTGCTTAGAGGATGAGCAACACTTTCAGCAGGTGGGTATGATGGGCCTCTAAAATAGACATAAATTAAGGCTCATGCCCCTAATTTAAAAAATACATTAAGCCCTATGACCATCCTTCAGCACATTAAACCTCTCTTTTTTCATTAGATAATTTATTTTTAAATTTAATATACTCATTATGAAGGTTTATGAATAATTGAATATTTGTACATAGTATTATTTATTTTTTTTGTGGAATATTATGAGGATATTGGGTAGATTATGAATAGTTGGAGGAGGAGATAATTTAGGGACTTGTTCCCTACTATTGGAGGATCAATAATAAATAAATAATTCAACAATATATTATGGAATTATGGTATAAATTGTGGAACTCCAGTGATTGAGAAAATCTAGGAATGTGTTCCACTAATCAAGGGAGAAGATCCACCAATCAAGGGAGCAGATCCACTAATCAAGGGATTCTGGTGGGGAAAGCTTCTTCCATCCATGGGGAATGATTCTTAATCATTCTGTATAAGTACCAAGTCAAATTCACCTCTAGGGAATGATTAAGAAAAGCTAGGAATGTGTTCCCTGTCATTTAATGCAAATTTCTAGTATTGGCGACTAGATCCACTACTAAAGGGATTTTGGTGGGGAAAGCTTCCTCGATTCATGGGGAATGATTCCTAATCATTTTGTATAAGTACCAAGTTGAATTTTCCTCTAGGGATATATTTTCATGAGTGTTATTGTGGAGAGAACTTGTATTTTTGCAGCTCCATTATATTTTCTTGCAGGGATGTAATTCTATTGATGAAAATAATGAAGACTGGTGTCATGTTCAGCTTCTAAATCTTGTTCTCCTCCATAGGTATCTGATTTTCCTTGGGCTTGGCCATCCCAGGAACCTCAAATCCCCTTTTGTATCATTTTCTTTCCCTCTTTTCATTGCTTATTCACATGCATCTCTTGTTTTTATTTCTTTCTATTTCCGCATTTAGAATTAATTATTTCTTGTTGTAGGATTGAGTTAAATGGTTCGTGTAAGTTCTTTTGTAGGATCAAAAAACATTATTTCATCCTTGTAAAATATTTGGAAGTTCATAGTAATCATTGAGCTACTTGGATTAGTCTTCTTATTCCCAAATCTAGATTGTTGGACCTCCTTTTTAGCAAAGAACAATAAATTTCTGCTATTTTTTAGAGCATCCTAACGAGATTCAATAAAATTGATTACACTTGCATTATATCACAAAATAAATCTAGTTCATAACAAAAATTACCCTATTGCATTTTCACTTGATTTGGTTAGGCATTTCTTAGATTTACTAGCTCACTAGTTCTCAAATTTCTATATTTTCGACTAGTAATGTTTTTTTTTTTTGCATGGGTTGACATAGGTCTTTTTGAGTGATTCCACTTGGAATAGGGTCTTAAGACATGATAGTTAATAAAAAAAAATCCCATCTAATTTGGATTTTATTTTCTTGGTCATTAAACCCTCACTAATTTCATCATTTAATAAGGATCTCTCCAAGTTTTTTTAAGGGAATCCATCCATCTCCCGACTTTGGTTTTGAGTTCTGAGTGATCCTAGGAATTTTCCCACTCCATTCCTCCCATAAAAATCCTTTCCCAAGCCTCCCATCACCTCCAAAACCTCACATTTTTCTCTCAGCTGTATCCTGTAGGTTCAATGTAATTCCTATAGGATCATCATGTAGGTTTCTAGTACAATCCTGTAGGTTTTCCTGAAATGGCATGTTTTGAGGCCAAATTGAGAGAAAACGTCTAGGAAGTCACCAAAAGCCTCCCAAAGGTCTCCCACACCATCCAACCATCTCTTAACACTTCCATCCAGCCTCAAACATCCTTAATTCACTTGCCACATCACCAAAGGAAATTAGTTTGCATACTTGATTTTGCATGAAAAGACAAAAAGACGAAAATAGATTTATTTCAGTCCCTTTACTTGCACATTAGTGATGTTTTATGCTTATTACTTCCATTGTTAGATAGTAGAATTTGGTTCATGATAATTTAGCATTATTGCAAAGCATAGTTTCTTGGCAGTTAATTAGGAAATAGTGTGATTTAGCATTGAACTTCTGTCTCTTTCCTTGTACTTTCTTTTTTGCAATAGGTTAAGGTTCCATTTTGAACATTTCATTTTCTGCAATTAGTTTAGGATTGGACTCTAGTACATGCATTCCAGTACATCATGACAGCAAAGGAAGGACACATTGTATGCCGCACATATAGTGTTGACACTTCTTAAGTTTGTACGAACCCCGAGTTGATAATTAAAGTTGGTAGCCTTGGGATTTGCAGCATTCTTATTGCAATACTAAGGCTCATCAGTGATAAAGACTTCTAATGAAGTAGCAGGTTCCTACATAGCTTGGGGTGGGAGGGCATGTCTCCAAAGAACCTAAGACAGATGCTAATGAATGTGAAGAAGGTGCCTACTAAAGCAGGGTGGGAGGACACGTCTCCAAAGGGAACCCGGTTTGAATACTACTCCAGATTTAAAATGAGCATAACACAGTGAATATAACTCATAATATTTATTATAACCTATTTTTGGAAATAGAATGATCATTCTTCATCTTCTCGTGGGATTCAAATCCCTATCTGGACACTCTCGAAACTCAAATTCGCGCTGCAATTGTCCCATCGTCACAATAGTTCAGAAAAAATAGTTGATTTTAAATAAGCGATATCTCCCTCATCCAAACTCCGATTCAACTATTTTTCTTTTTTGTATTTTTTACAATACCATGGGTGGATTCCACTTACAATACCATGGGTAAATTCCATGGGTGGATAAATACCATGGGTGTATGAATACCTTGGGTGGATGCCAAATACAATACCATGGGTAAATTCCATGGGTGGATGAATACTATGGTTGGATCAATACCATGGGTGGATACCATTTTCCATTTAGATCACGATATCATGGCCTATCCAAGGCTGAAACAACACCTAGATGTACTCTTCATGTAAAAAAAATTTCTTGCCCAGTTAGCATTAGTGTATCCATGAGGTCAAACATATCCGACAAAATATCTTAGACCAAGTGTGATAGTCCCATGCAAATATCTCAAAATGTGTTTGGCAGTGATCCAGTGTGCACGGTAAGGTTCAATCATGAATTGAAACAATGTATTCACTACATAGAATATGTCTGGATGGGTGTTCACTAGGAACTTCAATTCCCCAGTCAATTGTATATACTCGGATGGATTCACCAAATTGGGTCTTGTAGCTTCTCCACATAACTTCTTGAAGTTCTCTATTGGTGTGGGTTGTGACTTTCATTATGTCATTCGAAATATTTCCAAAAACTTCAAAATATATTTTCCTTGTGAAAGGAAAATATCATTGGGCCTTTGACACCTCAAGTCCTAGAAATTAGTGCATGAGTCCAAGGTCATTCATCTCAAATTCAAAGGCTAGCTCCCTCTTACACTCAATAATCAGGGGCTCACTACCTATCAATAAGAGATCATCAACATATAAAAAAATCGACAATGTTATAGAAATTTTTGGGCACTGCAACCCCAATCATAAATTTCCATAAACTGAGGGCTCCTAAGTCCCTAAAAGTGTTGCTTCATAACCTAAAGGAATAAGGTCAGCTGATTACATCAACTCCTAGAAGTTCTCCACTAAAAACTGCTCAGAAATGGTCAAAACTGTACCATACTGAATACCCAGTGCAGAGGGTGCGATGCATATCACCTTCCCAGTGTAAAGGGTGTGATGGGAAAGAATGGACAAATGGCAGAGACATTTTGCGAGGTGGAAGATCATAAAATATTCCAGAAACTTCCCCTCTGACAGTTGCCTCTCTGTTTTCGACCAGGGATGAGTAAGAGATCATCAGTCTCCAAGTGGAATCAAGAACTATCAGAGAGAAGACACTAATCAAAACCCCAAAAGATGACTCACCTCCCTACAATCATCTATATATGGATCCCTCATCACAGAGATCCACAGGCTGGAATATTGTATCTTGTAGAGAAGTGCTGTTGGTTTTCTGGTGAAACTTCATAGTGTTGGGTGATCTAAGCTTTACTTGAGGTGAAGAAGGGCTTTCTTGCTGGAGGATGATGCTGGGTCAGAACTATTGGTTTTAATCCTCTTGCTTTTCTTGATATTGATAAAGATATTCAAGTTTTCCTCCATATTCTTGTATGTTTGATTATATATGCATTTGTATGGTTAACACATATCTGGTCCTGTGTTATTTATGAATATAGATCTATGTTCTTCGATAGTAGCATGTTGATTTAATTCCACAAGTGCTCTTTGAAGCTAGGAAGACAAAGAAGAAGCGGCAAAGATCTATCAGGAAGGAGAGGAATCAAGTAAGGAACCAAGCGCAAGACTAAGGTTAGTGTCCTTTGTTCCACTCTTATCTATTTTCAAAAAGGAAAGCGAAATTAGACTTTACTTGTTTGTTTCTAAGATAGCTACCAGTTTTAGGGGAATAACAACTCTGAGTGGACACTATTCCCGGTAACAAAATGGCGACTTCGCTGGGGAGTGAATAGATTGTTTGTTAGTCTATCTTTGTTTGTTTTATAAACTTACAGACAGAGGCTGAAGTCAAGCCAGCTAGCCTTCGAACTGCATTTGTATACAAATGCAAAGTAGATCAATGCTGCTTCAGTCTATCTCCAGTTTTTGTTTATAAATTAAACAATCAATTTGCAAACATTCTAATTGCCTTAAGTGGTGGCTCTAGTAACCTCCTTAGATCAACCCCTGTGATTTACATTTACTGAACATCACTTACTCGGCCTAAATCCCTGAACTAAACTGTAAATTGTGAGCAAAAACTGGTTAAAAGTCTCGCACTGGGACCATCACACCCTCCCTTCAAGGCAGTCTATATGCATCGCAGTTCCCGTGTGCAGTAGGTGCGCTGCATACTGATTTCCCTGTGTGACAGGTGCGATGGTCAGGGAAGGTTAACTTTACCTTCAGACTTTGGTTTTTTCTTCACTATTTTCAGTTCTATTCAGGAGTTTTGTTGTCTGTGGTTAGTATATCTCTGTGAAAACCACTTCTCTTCCATCATTCCGCCTCTATTTTGCAAAGAAATGTAAGTGTTTTTATGTATTGTATCGCCATTTTCAGTTATCTTTTGCAAAGAAGTAGCGTAGTCAAACTGTCGTTTCTTAATCTGAAAGTGTCGTAAGTGTCATTTTCAGTTATAGAAGAGAATCCGATTGTTCCTTATAGTCGACTGTACTGTTACTCTTTTATATGATTTGAATTAGTAGTTTTTAAAGTGTCTAAAAATAGTTTTCATTTCGAAATCGCAAAGTCGTCCTTATCTTCACTTCATTTTGAAAAGAAATTTGTTAAGTATTGTCGCTTTGAAAATAATTCAGATTTGCACTTAGCTTTCTTATCGTCATTCATACATTAAGAAGGCTGAAAACAAATACATGCATGTGCATTTGCATTTAGACTAATTGGTTTGATTTAGGACAGTGCATTTAGTGTGTGCTCTGTGCTCTTTGTTGAAAGACTCTCAACTTTCTTTCCTTAGTAGCTAGGGTTTTCATTGCCCAAAGAAGATTAAATAGTTGTTTATCATCTTAGGCTGCATTTTAGGAATTGTATACACATCACGCGGTGAACCTGAAAGGAAAATTTTTAAACAAGATCAACTACAAAATAAATTTAATGAATCTAAAAATGCTTTGGAACCTAACGCACAACATCTAGAGGTCTAGGCTAGAGACGTATTCCGGTGTCGTAAAACCTGGTAACTGTTGTTTTCGTTGTTGGTTGAGTGATTCCTCCACTCTGAGACGACAAGTGCTAGTAGGGACTTGTGCTCCCACGTACCGTCGAGTATATATTGGGAGACCACAATAGGCTACATCCTTTATCCTTAGGAAGCCGTGTCTACCACCCTATCGATCACAATGCACTGAGCACAGCATTCGGGAAGATTGACTGCCGTACCGTAAAATGTATTCTATAGTTTTGTGATTGGTTTGGTAATCCCCTCTGCCTAAATTTCCAGAGAAGTCTATTTTGCTCCTTTTCAGACTCCTTAAAAGAAAAGGTCCATCTGAGCACTTGTCACTTCAGGCTCATTAAAAATCAAAGGTGACTAGAGTCATCTTTTGTTTTTTCTCGACTATTTAAAATTGAAAAAGCAAGTTGTGCCAAAGTGTCTAAAATTTATTTTAATCAGAATAACATCACAAGTTCCCTCGTTGGTCTTTAGGTTAAGAAAAATGGAGTCTACCAACCAAGGATTTCCCCTTGGAGGAAATCCTAGTCCTTTCTCCTCTTGGGGAGATGTTGGTGCACCCCATATGGCCACATTGTCACTTTCAGGGTTGGCGATTGGTTTTCCCGTATGGCTCTTCTCTACCTCTGTCGTTCAGAATATTGTAATTCCTGAACAGTTAAATCGGCAACTAGATGATACTAGAGTTGCCCGCCAACCTTCTACTTCGTCTGTTTCTCCCTCTCCTCCTTCCTCTTCGCTTGATAAAGATGGTAAAGCTAAAGATCAAGTAACTGAGAAGAAGAAGAAGTGGAAAGAGAAAAAGAAAACAAAAAGAAGGAACCAATAGCGAAGGGGGGCAACCATGCGTCATCTAGCGAAAATCCTCACACAGCACCATCTAAACCTAAATCTCCATGTGTCATTTGCAATAGAGACCACTATCATTGAGATTGTCCTTGCATCCCTCGGATCTTAAGGGACTGGTCTCCTCGTTTGCACAATCTGGTGTCGTCAACCTCTGATAATCATGTTGAAAGCACACCATCAACTAGTGAAAGTGAAGTATCTGGACAGAAAATGAATTGCAAATTTCCTTGTAAATTGTGTGAAGGCGATCACGCCATCCATCGTTGTCCCTTTCTAGACGAAGCTAAAAGAGTTTTGGATGACCATCCTACTTCATTGCCACGACTCCCTCCTGGATATAAGAAACTCTTACCAAGTCCACCACTGGTTGAAAATATGGCTGGCACGCCATTGTGGTTAGCCGAAACATCTATCATTGAAAATGAACCCTTTGAATCCATACCAGACGAAATTCAAAAGGTTGAGGCGGTCGTTGACCCAATCTTGCCTTTAGAATGTTCATCTTCGAATGATACCGTCACTGAAGAGAAAGAGAACGAAATGGTTCAAATTATTTTCCTAAACACAGACTCCGACGAACTTGGGGGTTGTCCACCCATTCATTTACCGTAGGAAAGAAGTTCATCAGGGTCAACTCCGGCCGTCTATTCAGTCCCACCTCCAAGCAACCTAGTCATTTCCTTCGACTGGAATCTACTAGGCAGACCCCATTTACCAGCTAGTGTACCATTCTGAATCATTGAAAAAGCTTACAAAATGGTCATAGCTGGTACCATCATAGATGAAGGGGTTTCTGTGAGTTTCCTTTCCTCAACTGCTTGGAAAGTTCTTGGTTCACCATCACTTTCACCTGAAATGAGAAATCTGACAGGCTTTGACAAAGGAACTAGTCGACCGTTAGGGATCCTTCCCAATGTGCCCATTACTTTGAGAAGGAAAACCATTCACATGAACGTGATGGTAGTCCAAGGACCCTTGGATTATAATCTACTCCTTGGACGTGACTATATTTATTACATGGAAGCCGTCATCTCCTCACTCTTTAGAGTAATGTGTTTTCCGCATGAAGGCAGAATGGTCAAACTCGTAGACCAACTGTCATTCCCCGGTTCACACATAGAAAATAGTCAAATGCCATCCCTAAATGGTCTTTTCACACAAGGAATGTCTCATCGACCTCCAGTCCATCCACCTGATGAGCGCGAGTGATTCGGGAGGATATGATGGAAACCCAGGGAGCATGCACCTTGGTCTGTTTCGGCAAGAAAACCTTAGGTATAGAGTAGGTTTCCATGGAGGATATATGACTAGTCTGACACACCCGTCCTGACAGGAAAATGGGATTAGACTGGAATAAGATTCCCTCGTCAAAGTTATGTGAGTGAAGGCAACTGCGCCACACACCTTTGTCTATTTCGTTAGACATCGCCAAGGAAGCATTTTGTCTGCAATGCAGATGGAGAACTTTCATGGTAACCTGGGAATTTTTCGCTATACCTGGGGGCATGCAAACCTTTTCACATGAAAGCAAAGAGCGAACATTTATTTTTTAAATTTGTAGGACCTCTAACCCTTTAAACTTGTAAGGCTGGTCGTTTCCTAGCTTGCATAAAGAAAGGATCCAGGGCAAAGCTTCAAAAGGTGCAAGCCCCATAAAAAATGGCATCTTAGTTGAGACATCCTTATTATATGACTGGCTAGCAGTGTTACTGCAGGGTTCAAGCTCGTTTAAAAATAAACCCACCACGAGTAGTTTTAATGCGGAATTCAAGCTCGTTAAACAATAAACATAAGCAATGAGCAAATGTTTCCCCCAGAGTTTAAGCTCATTAAAAAATGAACCAATTTTTCGGTAAATAACCATTGTGAATGCATTATCATCAGCTTTTGAGCCTTGGTAGTGTTCTCATCATCACCTCCACTCTATTTTTTAGCCGATCATTCACCTCCATTTGAATTTTTACCCTTTCAAGGAACATCTGCGAAGAGTGATTCTATTAGCCATCCTTGTGACACTGCCATGATTGGAAAATTCCAAACCTTACCTGGAATCAGCTGCTACCCAAAATCATCACTCATTCCTCGAAAAATGAGTCTCCTTTAAGATCTTTTCACTCACTCATAAAATATGAAAAGATTGTTGAGCGATTAGCCTCTCTGGCTCATTAAAGTCATCGGAAGTGCTATCCCTCCTCTAGATTTTAATCTTTTTGGACCTAAGGGATTATTACACAAAAATATCGAGCGCTTGTCTTGTTCGGCTCGTTAAAACCACTGAGCATTCATCCCTTTCGTATTATTTTACGCTTTTTCGCACTTAAGGGATTATATGACAAAAAAGAATCTTTGGAGTTTCCTTTCCATCCCTTTCAGACTCTCTAAAATTGAAAAGGACTGAGTTATCTTTGTCGTTAAACTCGTTAAAACTGAATAGCGACAAACTTGTCCAAATGGACGAGAACGAGTTTCACTGTCGTTAGGCTCGTTAAAATATAGCGATAGGTTCGCCCAAAGGGTGGATTATAGAACAAGCATATGTTATCCTCTTCAATCTTGACAGAAATAAAGAGGTACTCGTCAACAATGACTGGGGAAAATTGCGAAAAAAACTTGGAAAAACTTTACTGGTAGCAAGTCGCTCTTGAACATGACACTTTCTCTCTGCATCTGAGCCGGGTTGGGTTGTTCCGTTCACTGGTCATACCACCATTGGTCCATCAAACCATCCATCTTTGCAGTTAACGCTAACAATCCATCGTCAGTGTCTCCGATATGTTCAAGAGAAGTCATTCAGAGAATTCACCTGTGTCTCACCCGCTGCAATACATTCATGCTCCATCCTTTCATGACTGCCACCCTGAACCCTATATCATCAGATCATTTTCACCTCCAAAATCATTTTCTTCATTCCGTGTCATAGATGTGGGATTCATTAAGGCCCCCCTATGACGGGTCACTTCTTTTTGACATCAGCTCATTATCTAAGAAGTCAACCTAGGAACAACTCTTTCAGTACTTTGAAGCTTGCATGCCTCAATGGCAAGTTTCTCACTTTCGGAAACAAGTTTACATTAATGGCCTTTGACCGAGAGATTTTGCGTGGTGTTCGATGCCAAGTCCTTTTGCACACTGAGCGAATTGTACTATAGTACCTTGAGGGTCATTGTCATTATTGGTGATTCCTCTCGCGCCTGTTAACAACTTACATCACTGGCTAGTAATCATGCGATGTCTTTCCATGTTCAACTCCAGAACATTTTTCACATGGATCAACTTGTACTCTGAGTGAATATTGAACGAGTTTTGAAGACCCCAGATCTAGTTTCAACCATCCGGGATGCGATATATTCAGGAATATAAAGACATCAAATGTACATCATTGCCGAACAGATGATCATCCAAATCAAAGGATGATGAGTCCAAATCATCAGTTTGCCACACAGACGATTGTCTGGCCTATGTACATGAAAATGAATTTATAAAGCTGAGCATGGGAATGCCCACCTCAGCTAGATCATGAAAAATATTATGAAGATAATGTATTTTATTGTACCTTATTACAGGTCGCCTCCCAGCTCGAAAAAACTTAGGATCCTCATGGTAAAGCATCTCACCCGACATCAAATGATTAACAACCTCATGCTTTAGGGGGAAACGGTTATAGACATTTTTGGGAACTACAACCCCAATCATAAATGTCCATAAACTATGGGCTCCTAAGTCCCTAAAAGTGTTGCTTCACTACCTAAAGGAACAAGGTTAGCTAATTACATCACCTCCCAGAAGTTCTCCACTAAAAACTGCTAAGAAATGGTCAAAACTGGACCATATTGAATACCCAGTGCAGAGGGTGTGATGCATATCACCTTCCCAGTGTAAAGGGTGTGATGCATACTGAATGGCCCCTCTATAGGGTGCAATGGGCGAGAATGGACAGATGGCAGAGACAGTTTGCGAGGTGGAAGATCATGGAATCTTCCAGAATCTTCCCCTCTGACACTTTCCTCTCTGTTTTCGACTAGGGATGAGTAAGAGATCATCAGTATCCAAGTGGAATCAAGAACTATCAGAGAGCAGACACTAATCAAAACCCCGAAAGATGACTCACCTCTCTACAATCATCTATATATGGATCCCTCATCACAGAGATCCAGAGGGTGGAATCTTGTATCTTGTAGAGAAGTGTTGTTGGTTTTCTAGTGAAACATCATAGTGTTGGGTGATCTAAGCTTTACTTGAGGCGAAGAAGGGCTTTCTTGCTGGAGGATGATGCTGGTCAGAACTATTTGTTGTAATCCTCTTTTTTTTCTTGATATTAATAAAGCTATTCAAGTTTTCCTCCATATTCTTGTATGTTTGATTATATATGCATTTGTATGGTTAACACATATCTGGTCCTGTGTTATTTATGAATATAGATCTCTGTTCTTCGATAGTAGCATGTTGCTTTGATTCCACAGGTGCTCTTTGAAGCTAGGTAGACGAAGAAGAAGCGGCAAAGATCTATCAGGAAGGAGAGGAATCAAGTAAGGAACCAAGCACAAGACTAAGGTTGGTGTCCTTTGTTACACTCTTATCTATTTTCATAAAGGAAAGCGAAAGTAGACTTTACTTGTTTGTTTCTAAGATAGATACCAGTCTTAGTGGGAATAGCAGCTCCGATTAGACACTATTCCCGGTAACAGACAACATACCTTAGACTAAATTGAAGTAGAGTTTACGATCAACATTACTTCTTCTGAAACCTAGCTTTACCAAATAAATATTTATGTGTGTGTACAATGCTTTGGGGGCTTGCTTCAAACCATACAATGCCTTCTTCAATTTACAAACATGTGTCCTTTGGTCCTCTACTTCAAATCCTTGTGGTTTCTCAGCACACACTTCTTCATGTAACATGCCATGGAGGAATGTTGTCATTGCAAGCATCTGATGAAGAGTGCATCCCTTACATGCAACAAGGGAAGTTATCAAAAAAATGGTTGTATACCGAGCCACATGTGCAAATATCTCATCATAATCTTATCCCTCTTTTTGAGAGAACCCTCGATCCATAAACCTTTCCTTATAAACCTTTCCTTATATTTGGCAATTCTATCATCAAATCCATGATTGATATTGAATAGCCACTTCGAAATCACCACATATTTCCCCTTCGGTCTCAACACAACATCTCATACATCATTCTTCATAATTGATTCATATATTTGGCCATAACATCTTTCCAAACTTGTTATTTTACGACTTCTTCAAATGTGGGAGGTTCGACTTGAATCATAGTTCACATGGCTACAACATATCCTTGATATGTACATGAATTACTCATTTCTCTAAATGATATTTGAACATGAGCTCGTCTCTCATCATTGTGTAATGTGTCTCGAAGCCAAAGTGGCCTCTTCCTGGTAGGAGGATCACATGGAAGATGATATAAGGGATCCATGGGCTCCATGGGATTATCAACAATATATAACTTATAATCGAGCATAGAAGAACCATCCAAAATATCCATATCATTATTATTCTTAGGAGGTGGAGGTGGAGGAAGGTCCCTTGATTTTCAAAGGGAAACATATTCAACGAATGTTACATATTCATTGAATTTTCACAATATCTAACCAATGCACATTTTCTTCTCATAGCTTCCAAATTTTTTCTTTTGTCCTTCAGAACATGAAAGTATATAGGGTAGCCAAAGATACATAGATGGATAACATCAGTCTTGACACCTGTGAACACTTCTTCGGGGTTTTATTGTCCAATTCTTGATGAGGCACAATGTTTTGAACATATACTATAACATTTTTTACTTCTCCTCAAAGGAATTTCAACAACTTTTGATCATGAAGCATGGCATGAGTGACTTTTATAATAGACCTTTTCTTCCTTTCAGCTAGTCCATTTTGTTTGGGAGTATAGGGCACAACTGTTTCCTTCTTAATACCTTTCTTCTTGCAAAAATAAATTAATTGATTCGAAGTGTAATCTCCACCATTGTTAGACCTAGATATCTTGATTTTCTTCCCTGTTATATTTTTAATCAAAGCTTTGAACTCCTTAAACATTTCAAAGGTTTCATCCTTGTGCTTCAAATAATATATACATGTCTTTCTTGTAAAGTCATAAATGAAGGTGATATAGTAGAGATTCCCACCAAGAGAGTGTATAGGTAGTAGACCACCGAAGTTAGAATGAAGTTCTCAGTGGAGGGGAATGGTCCCCTTGTCTTATTCCCACTGGCACATCCTAGACATACTCCATCATTTTTGGATTGAACCTTGGGAATCCCTAGGACCAAATTCTCCAATTTCAGAAGAGCATCATAATGTAGATGGGCCAATCTTTGGTTCCATAGCTTGCTCAGATGATTAGTATCATGGACCAATACTAGAATTGGTCTTCCAATAACCTTATAGAGTCCTTCATATCTTGATCCTAATGTGAATGCATCTCTCATAGGTGATACAATATTGCAAGTAAGAACCTTTCCCTTGATGAATTCAACCCTCATCTCTTTGTCTTCCAAAGCGGATATTGATACCATTTTCTTCTTTAACCCTCGAACATACATCACATTGTCGAGAAAAATAGATTCTTCCAAATTCAAAAGAAATTTGATGGACCCAAAATATTTAATGGGATGATTGGAGTTGTCTCCAAGAATTATTTTCAAATTTGAATCCCTCTCCATAAAATTAGAGAGAACTTCCTTATAACCGATGAGTGGCCCCACTATCAACCAACCAACTATCCCAAGAATCTAGAGGAGAGGCACTAGTAAGAGAGAAAATAAGAATATATTCAAAGTGTTTTCAAACATTGCCTTCATACCCGGAGTATCTTGACTTATTTTGAGGACAAAGATATTCTTCATGGTCACTTAGAGAATCTCTTCTTATTCTTTGATCTCTTCCATTGTGATCATTCCTTCGGTCATCTCTTCTTCTTAGATAATCAAACTTTTTGTTTCTTTTAATGTTGTACCATGGACCATTGTTCTTATTGAGGAAATCATGAGCATAATGACCCTTCTTGTGGAAATTGTAGCATTCAATGTGACATGATGTTATATCATTCCTTCTTTTTGTATCTCAAGGTGGAATCTTTCTTGATGGACCTTATTTTCCTTTCATCTTTTTATTTGTTGTGAGGAATACAACAAGTTCCTTTTCTTCATGATTTTGAATCCTTCCTCATGATATCATCCTTGATTCTTCTTGAGTAAGCTTTCTAACAATTTCATCAAATCACGGGAGGACATTATTGTTTCTTATGGTAGCGATAAAGGTTTTCAAAATAGGAGGGAAACCTCTTAGAGTTACGATCACCAATTCCCTGTCAGACAGAGTTTCCACAACTCTTTGTAATTGATCTCTAAGGTTAGATATCCTTATAATGTAGGATTTGACATACTCTCCCTTGTTTAATTTTATGTCATTGAGTTGATACTTTAAGGAGATGATTTCATTCAAATTGTTGACTTCATACATGCTAGTTATTTTATCATACATATCTTTAGACCTTCTCAAATTTCCAACATATGGAAGTAGATTATCTTGTAAACCATCAGCTATAGTTTTCTTTCCTTTTAACTCACCTTTGTTGTTGTGTGATTTCTTGATAGCAGCGAAAGCATTCTTTGGAGGCTCAAGTGCTTTTCCTTGAACGTAATCCAAAACATCATTGTTAGTCACCCAACTTTTCATTTTCCTTGAAGAAGAAAGACATCTTGACTTGACTAGATTAGATCCTTCAACTTTCCAAAGATAATTTATTTAATTCTTGTCTCCTATTGGGCTTGTCCTTCACCTTAGCTCTGAAACAATGCTAATATTTCAAATTGTTATATTTTGTATCAATTACTTTAGCCCAATTCAATACTTCAATTATAAATATTTCAAAATATAATTAGTGTTTACATTCATCAATAATAATTGAAGATACAACAATAAATGCAATGAAAAAGGAGACAATTAACACATCAACAAGAGACACTGGATTTGGTCAAGGACTAGGGAAAAACCCCACTAGGGGGAAAACCCTTCGAAAAATATTCTTCTATTAGATTGTCATAAAATGTTAAACAAAGAGTAAAATGAGATTAATACAATATCATCCAATAACATAATCACATTTAGAAATATGATTCCATCATCAAGATATATCACAAACAACGATTCTTGTCTGGTTAATTTCCGTCAGTTGTGGTCAATTTTAAAAACTTAGTAAAACTTCTCAGTTGCATGGATGAGGATTTTTGCATGCAACTCAAGGTTTCTAATCGCTCCCTTGACCCTGTGATTCCTATGACTATGGCCGAATATACCATGTGGAAAGCCAACAACGGTAACCCAAAACCCTAAAACAGATGTGAGCCTCAGACCCAATAATTTCAAACCTTTTTGGACTTATTTTGTCATCCTAGCCTTAGAGCTATGTGAAACAATCAATGAATAAGAGAAGAATAAGATGCTTGATGATGTCCATGGGTGTCAAATTTTCTTTGGGGCCGACCTTGTCCAAATGTGCATATGTGGGCTTTCCTTCATAAGTACACTTTCCCTTATCCGATTTGAGTGATCTTTAGGTCAATTTTGGTCCTTTCAAAAAGAGGAATTCAATGCAGCCACCATATCCATAAAATTAGTTCTCCAACGTGGCATTTGACAATAGTTTCATAAGTTTATAGTGGCTACAACAAAACTACCTTGCAGGTATCGAGTTTCATGTATGATTACCTTGCCAGTTTTGGGATGCATGGTATATGCATGCATTTATTTGGTTATGATCTGTCATTGGCATGGAGGATTGATAGTGTTTTTTCTTAGCATTTCCATTTCCTAGATAGTCATGGTTTTGTGCGTTTTCCCATTTGTTTCCTAATTGGTGCTCATGTTCCTTATGCTTTTTGGTTGAGTTACTATTTCTTGTATCCTTGATTCGACAAATGCTCTGGAAGCTCTAGAAACCTTGGAACAACTTGGGTTGAGTTACTAGTCTTAGAAGCCTTGGTTGGAAAATTATTTGTACCCCTTGGTGGGTTGGCTTATTGTCCTGGAGCCTTGGTTGGACAAATGCTTTGGAGCCCTGCGACAATTGTGGATTGAGTTACTAGTCCTGGAGACCGATTGGAATAAATGCACTAGAGCCCTTGAAAACTTGGGTAGAGACCAATCTGGTTTGTGTTAGTGATGTCCGATCATGAGGTGCAATCATTGGTTTGGACTCTAGAATCACAGGTTTGGTTTTGGTTGAATTTTTCCATGAGATCCCACATTCATGCTTGGTATATGGCACAGGGGTGATTGGCTGAAAGAAATTTTTGGTTCCACCTAATCTATGGTCGGGTGGTACGTGGAAGTCCCTGACTTGGTTGAAATTTTCATATTTTAATAAGAGGTATTTTCTAATGTGATCTATAAGCATATGCATTTATTATGATTGTGAAATTATGGTTTAGTTTACATGGTTTATATGTTGGTTATTTGTTGGTTATATGTTGGTTATATGATGTATAATATCCATGGCTCTTGACATTTTTGATGAATATATGAAGGGTTGATGAATGCATGGACTAAAAAATGTTGTTACAACTATTATGAGAGGGCATTAGACCTTCTTGGTGAATCTCAGATAAGTATCAAACCCTATGTTTAATTATGCATTCATGACCTGTAGATTACATGTTTTTCATATGTTTGACGAAATATTTGTCATGGTTAGGTCAATACCTTCACCAATCTTTATGTTAGAGGATTTTTATTTGTGTCATTTGTTGATTTGGAAAGTTTCATTAAGTTCTTGGCAGTGATCTAGAGACTAGCCCTGAAAAGGTGGCACAGATATCGCGGTTGTAGGCTCAGAACTAGGAAATCGAGATTGTAGTATCTACCTTGCAGGGTTATTCATGTGACTAGAGGCCTACAGTCACATGGACACAGTATTTCACAAGTGAGTGGTAGTCCAGGTTAGTGAAAAAGCAGTCTAGATCGAGATCTGGGCACTTTGGGTGGTTGTTTAGCTCCTGGGGGCTTCGTAGCTCTTGAGGAAGGTCAATAAGTTTCTAGTTGTCAGCCCCACTTTCTTAATTGTATCTAGGAGGTTGGGTCATATCATAGTAACTCTTTGTCACATGTTTACCCTGACATACTAGTGAACTTTGGTAAATGTAGGTATTATGGGAATTTGACCCAAAAGATCTTGTATTAGTCATAGAAAAGTTCAATAAAAAGGACCTCATCACGAACACAGTCCAAATATTTTTCCATAGTTGTTCTTGTTGATAAATAAAATAATCATACTCCTCTTCCAACCATTCTTGAATGTTTCCCTTTAGGATCCTATTCACCATTATCTAAAAATACCATCTAGATTTCAGGTCCCGACAATGGAACCATTTGTTGGCGAAAAATTATTTTCAAATACTAGGGTTATGCTTCTAGGGGCTAACAAAGGCTTCCAATGTGGTCTGTCTTTGCACTAACATTTTCTATCTTCCAAAAGGGAAGAAAATCTCACCCAAAGCATTTCCAAGATTTAGAAATATGTTTTTGGTTTTAAATGTCGATAAGATGTATTTTACCAAGTAAACATAAACCAATAGTCGTCAACCATTATAGAGCAATCAAGAACTATTACACAAGAATAAACAAAAGTTTTCGATGCATAAGATCTGAATGCGAATCTAAGAAAACATTTAAATAGGCACACAATCATGAATATACACACACATTTCACAATGGATCTCCCTACAAGAACCTTCTTTTATTGTTATCAAACTAGATCACTACTATAATTATATATTTGCAATATTTCAGCTAAATATGTCATATACTACCAAAAAAATCCCATTACAGATAGAACATTACAACACTAGAGTAAAAGTCTTAATTTCAATAGCTTGTCGACCCTTCTCTACTATCTTCCTCTCTATGCAACTCACCTTGCATGTCTATATTTTTGTCATGTTGATTTTGTCAAGTTTAATTGGTTTGATGTGTCAGCTTTAATTAACACTTTCTTTATAGATTCAATTTTTACCATTTTGACAAGATTAATCCACTTCATGCTCATTTGGTTCACACTCACTCTATTCCTTCGAAATTGTAATGGCTCGATCCTTCTTTCTCATGGACTTGTTGATTTTTAAGGTAACCGCTTGGTCCACTATACCCTTTCCTACTTGCTGCTTCCTTATTTTCACTGCTGACTTTTGGCCAATTTAACCATTATTTTTCTAACTATCACTTCCTATTTTCGATAACCATTTTTTGGTCAAAACTATCCAAAAAATGAAGGATCCAACAAAGAATAAACCAATAGAAATGGTGGAGAAAAGGAGAAGAAAATGAATAAGAAGAAAAATTCCCCTTGGAAGGAAAGTGATTAGTTGATTGAGATTTGTTCTCGCAATATCAAAGTAGTTCATTATCTAGAGGAGATATTAGTTTGAGATCAAGCTAAGCTTAACACAATATTGGTTGAAATGGAAAGGCACTCAACATAAAATAGAGTTATGAAGAAGCTCCTTCAAATATTTGAGGAAACTAGGGATTAAAGAAGAATTTTCTAATTTGAAAACCCAATTAATAAAAGAAGGAAGGTGAGTTGAATAGGGAATGAAGAATTAAAACATAGAAAAAGAAAATCAATGTGGAAGTTTGGAAGCTGAGATGGTTTTATTAAAAAGTGGTCTAGAGAAGAAGAACCATCAGTTGAAGATACAAGCTAGTATAAAGACCTTGAATAATCCTAAAGGAGAATCTAGTTCCAAGGAAACATCCAAAAAGTCTTTCAAGGAAAATGACACCAACAAGAAAGGAGGCCAACAATTGAACAAGAAACCAAGTAAAGGGTCAAGAAAAACACTCTCATCTAGAAGAACTTTTGGTTCAACATTGGAGGATATCAAGTGCTACTTGCCAAAGTTATAGAAATATAGTAGATGATCATAAAGGAGAAAAGATCAATCCTTATCAACAGAATTTATAGAAGCCTTTTCAACCAAGAATTCAAAGAATATCATCGTCAGTCATCACATATAAAATTTTCTTTCATGGATAGTGTTACTTATGCAATGTTTTTGGGCATAAGGATTTTGAATTTGGGGCCTATGTAAAGAGGAGCAGGAATGTAAGGCACAATAGCAAAATATATGAGTCTTTTCTATAGAACTTCCTTGTAGATTAAAACTATAGATTGTAATATGCTAACACAATTGACTTGAATCTACTCTACTCATAAATGGACACAATAATTAATCGATGAAATCACGAACCAGAAAAAGGAAGAATTAAATCACACATAACAAAATAATTTTATGGGGAAAGCCACAACTAAAAATCCCCTGCTAGATATATATTGCATTAATCAGAAAACATGAGAAAATTACAATGCTTTTCTCTAGCCTGAGAAACCTCTACACAATCTCAATCTATCTCATTGCTTCACAAACAACCTCCAGCCAATACTTAGCCAAATCTGCTACCTTCTAAGCTCCTATTTCCTTGTGCAATTTCCTTGGGAATTAGCCCATATTTAGTTTGGAAATTCCTCAATCCATAACTGTGAAATCCATCAAAAGGCCTTCTTTTCATTTCATGCACCATAAGTTTAATTTAGATGATTGTAAAACTAATAGTGCATTGTCCCTAAACTCTAATATCAATTGGGACTTTCTCTAATCTGACATGCATGAGTTAATTATGAGTGAATATTTAGTTTACTGGTTGATCAGTGCTCCTTACACCCCACTACTACAAGTTACACCCCACTACTAGATCTCCCACTAATTCCTCAATCAGTTGGAACTAGTTTAACTGAATTTAACTCAGTTAAACTGAATTAAATAATTACAACTTAAAAGAACTCAACATGGGCCCCTAAAATATAGGAACCACACTACATGACTCTAGATAGAATATAACCTCAAATTAACTAAGCCAACTAAGTAAAATTAACTTAGTTAACTATTACAAGTTGTTGTGAGAATCAGAATTACAATTTAATTCCTAATTTAATTCAAGGACCAATTAAATTATGATTTTTTTCTTAACGCTATTTTTAGCATTTCCTGTTGAAATTTTCAACATTCCCTTCAAATCTATCCTAATAAGGTACCTCTAGAATTTTTTGTATGAAACTCTTTTCATTGTTGTTATTGCTACTACAACATCTACAACTAAAAAAGAATCTAAACAAAATTAATTGAATCAACCATCTACTTGGAAATATGCATTGCTGCTAACTCTACTACTGAGCCTCCTTCTCTGTTATCAGCACTGCATTGCACTCCTCAGTATCTGATTGATACTGATTCTCCTGCTACTCAACACTTTGGGCCTCCATATCAAGGTAAAGATCCATGAGACAAAACAAACCTCAATAGATCCTACCCAAATTTTTAAATGCTTGGGGTAAGGCTTCATATCAGCCCACCTCACACCTAGAGGTATGGATGCATGTGCTCCCTCTACCTACTTGGATCAAAATTTCCCCTACTTGAGGTCTCTACTTGAGTGGATATCTCCACTCGGTTTCCTCTTTGTTTCTCCAATTGTGGCTGCTCCACAATTTCTTAAGGCTACTTCTGAGGCTGCATTTGAGGGTAAATGTTGAGAGGTAATTAATGCTCCCTCTCAACCACTAAGTCTCTAACCTTTGATTTCTCCTCAATACTTTGCATGTATCTTGTACCTCAAGTGCATATAGGTTCTTGACCCATAAACTGATCAGTTTCACATGTCCTGTGGTGATGTTTCTAAGGAAAACCTTTCCTTTGCTAAATATCACATTGTAGCCACAATATTAAATTATCGTTATGGAAACAAGATTATTCTTTAGTCGTGGAACATATATCACAACTGTGATTCTGAGAGGGGAGCCAAACTCCCTCTAAAAAGTAATAGTACCAATGACGGTCACCCTATACCTCCCATCATCTTCAAACTCTATGTTTTGCTTGAGGTATTTCTCCTCCAAGTCACTGAAGAGATCTCTATTGCTCATCATATGGAATGAGGAAATGCTATCAATATAACACATTCCTACCATTACAGTTCTTGTCGTGCATAAAATGGGAGTGAAATAAAGTTTGAATTGTGAAGCTAGAGCTTCACCTATTACTGCAACTAAAGACTCATTCTTACTTTCTTTCTTGTGTGGGCATTTCATGGCATAGTGCCTGAACTCATGACAATGAAAACAATTGATGTTCAAAAAGTCCTTGTTCATATAGCCCTATGCACCTTAGGACTTATTTCCCATGGATTTATTTTCTTTGCTGACTAATGCAAAGTCCCATTCCACTTCTTTGGATGAGGTCTCATATCTAGTGCTCTGTTGAATTTCTTATTATACCAAGTCGAACCACAATCACTCGCACTCTAGTAGTTTCTCCCTCACATTAACTAAGTCTTGGTAGTTGTGCTAGCCCTTGGGAAGTCCTATAAGTGCTAGGTGCATCAGATTTTCTTCAACAACTCTAACATTGATACTTCCAAGCTTATCCCGACATTGGGTGAACTTGGTCAAGTACTTTGGTATTGTATCGCCCTTCTCCATCTTGATCTTTTTGATCTTTTCCTTCAGTTCCAACTTCCTATGGTCACTAGTCTTTTGAAATAGATTCATCAAGGCCTTCCACATTGAAAATTGAGTTTTCTTACCACGGAGGTTTTAGACAATATGATCTCGAACTCGTTCTAGGATAATCCTTCTTGCCTTTTCCACACACTTTCTCCACTCTGTCCCAAATCTTGAGCATGAGTTGTTGGAGGATTAGGAATATCATTTACTATGAATTCCTTAAGCTAGTTTTCTTTCAAAACTGCCTCCATCCTATCCTTCCAAGCAATATAGTTCGAACTTTCCTCAAGGGAATATTTGATCCTCAATCTGTAGAATGACATCCTGTGGGTTCTAAAGTATGATGCTACAAATTCAATTTCTCCTGCAAAAGACAAACTCGTATTCTCCTCTTTTATAGTGATTTCACCTCTAATACCATGTAGAAATGCATTGTAAATTCAAACTGCAGATTATAATATGCTAAAAAATTGACTTGAATCTACTCTACTCATCAACAAAAACAATAATTGATAGATGCAATCATGAAGCGGAAAATGGAAGAATTCAATCACATAGAACACAATAATTTTTTGGGGAAATCCAAAACTAAAGAACCCTGCTATATGTATATTGCATTAATCAGAAGTTATGAGAAGATTACAATACTTTTCTCAAGCTAGAGAAACATCTACACAATCTCAATCTATCTCACTGCTTCACAAACAAGCTCCAGCCAATACTTAGCCAAATCTATTGTCTGCCAAGCTCTTGCTTCCTTGCGTAATTTCCTTGGGAATTAGCCCATATTTGATTGGGAAAATCCTCAATCCATAACTACACAATCCATCAATAGGCCTTCCTTTGATTACATGCACCATCAATTTAATTTAGATGATTTTACAACTCATGTACATTGTCCCTGAACTCTAATCTCAACAGGGTCTTTCTCTGATCTGACATGCATGAGTTAGTTATGGGTGAATATTTATTTTACTGGTTGAGAAGAATTGGTCATAACCCACTACTGTGGATTACACCCGAATGTTGGATCTCCCACTAATTCCTCCATCAGTTGGAACTAGTTTAACTGAATTAAATATTTACAACTCAAAAGAACTCAACCCGGGCCCCTAAAATTTAGGAACAATCTACATGACTTCTGATGGACTCCAAAATTGAACTAACTATGCCCTTTCTACACAAGCATATAAGAGAAAGAGTCTAATGAAAACTTGGGAGAATCCCAAGATTTTGGCGAAGATACTCAAATGCTTCACGAGGTAATGGTTTGGTAAATATGGTCACAATTTGTTCCTTTGTCCCAACATATTCAAGCTTGATATTCCTTTCGGAAACCTGCTCTCTAACGAAATGACATTTAATTGGAATGTGCTTCTTTTTGGAATGCATCACAGGATTATTGGAGATATTGATGGCACTGGTGTTATCACAAAAGATGAGAATAGGCTCATCAAACTTGACTTGAAGATCTTGCAAAGTTTTCTTGATCTAGAGAACTTGTGTACAACAAGTTGTTTCCATGATATATTATGCTTCTGTTGTGGATAATGAGATTTAAGACTGCTTTTTACTTAACTGTGCAACAAGACAACCACCTAGATAGAATGTTGCTCCATTGGTACTCTTATGATCATCAACACTTCTTACCCAATATGCATCTGTATAAGCTTGGACAACCAGATCGTTTCCTTTGGGATACCATAGACCATATTCCACTGTGCCCTTAATATATCAAAGAATTCTTTTGATAACAATAAGATGAGATTATTTTGGTGCTTCTTGGAATCTTTCTACTTTTCCAACTGCCTGCATCACATCTAGCAGGTACACTGTCACATATAGGAGACTACTAATCATGGATCTATACAACCTTTGATCCAAATTCGTATACGAATCTTCTTGTAACCTATTACCATGGGGGTAAGGATAGGCTTGCAATATTCCATCTTGAATTGATTGAGAATTTCCTTGATGTACTTGATTTGATATATGAATATTCCTTTATCCTGCTGAGATATCTCGCTAATTGTTAGATTTTCTTGATCCACTTTCACATAAATATTGCTTGTTAGCGCTTCCTTTCTTGAATCTATAATATGTCAAATATTATTCTCCCCCTAAACATGTAATGAAACTTCCATATTGTTCAAACTACATGTCTATCAATCGTAGATTTGTGTCATATACTATTTCATAGACTCCTTATCTTCAAATTTCTAGGAGTCGGTAAGTTAAATTGTTCAGAATAATGTGTCATTTAATAGATTGTCTTGACTCAAGTCATTAACTGAAGCAGTTATTGATTCCTCACAATCCATTACAGGTCGTGAAAGCATAACTACTGGGATCTTATTGCCTTCTTGCTTTTCTTGGTCATCTTGTAGTTGTTCATCATGTACCTATTTTCCTTTCCAAACCTTCTTATTCTCGTCGTCAAGATTTTCATTCATGGTTGATTCCATCTTGTACCTACAGTTACGAGCTATGTGTCCATAGTTATGACATTTGTAACATTCGATTTTATTCATAGAAGATTTCATTTGGTGTTTATCTTGTGATCTTACAAATTTCCTTCTACAGTTTTTCTAATAATAGTTGTACCTGTCTAGAAATTCACAATCCCTAGCCATATGTCCAAAATTGTTACATTTGTAACATTCGACATCATCTCTCAAATGATCAAATTCGTTGATATTATGCTGAGTTCTGGAATATACATTTTTGAGAGATATCGTAGAATTATATTCATTCCAAACATACATGCGACATTATGTAGCTCTATGTCCAAACCTTCCACATGAATAACAATGACCATAAAAGATAGGTTGATACCTGGGAGGAAATATTCTTTGAAGAATTTTCTTCCAAGGTTCTTCATGTGAGTCTTGATCTCTTGATCTAGCTGGGGGATCTACTTGCTTGGTATATTTTGCATATCCATCTTATTTAGTTGTCATAGAAGGACTTGAGTCCTTTTCAAATTTTTCTTTGTAACCAAGACCAGTCTTGTCGCTGCATGATCATTGGTTGTTGATGAGTTCATCCAAATAATTTGAGTTTTTGGCATAGTTTTGAAGAGTTTTTCCATTTTTTACTTCCTTTCGTAAAGAAATGATTTCATCTTCCAATGCTTCTCTTTCCTTTTTGCTTTCCTTTAATTCTTTCCTGAGCAATTCTTCAATTCGTTTGTATTCTTCAGCCTTGATTTTAAGATTTAGGTACTACTCCCTTTCTATCTTTAATTCATCTTCAAGAGTGTTGACGTGCTTCTTCTCGGCCTTGACCTATTTGATAATCCTGATCACTTCGTTTTGAAGTTCAACCTCAGTCATTTATTCTTCTTTTTGAGGTGCCTCTTGCTTATTGTGCATGGCCATAAAAAATACTCTTCCATTGAATTCTTCTTTGTTATCATTGTTTTCTTTAGATGAGGATCTATCTTCTTTGGAGAAGAAATGTTTATCAAACCATTTCTTCTTGCCTTGCTTGTTGAACTTCCTAGGACTTCTCTTTCCTTTCATAAAAAACTCATTTTTGTGAGGACATTTGGCTGCAAAATGTCCAACCCCACCACAATCAAAACATATTAATGGAATTTCACCTTTGAAATTTCCCATACCTATTCTCATTTTCTGTGTGAAATAGGAAAACTCTTTATCTGATAATTCTTCTTCATCTTTTTACTTTTCCTCATCCTTACAATTGCAAGTTTTTTCTTTTGGACTCTACTTGTCCTTACTATCCTTCTTGGATGTGGCAATTTTTTTTTTCTAAGTGAGATGTGCAATCCTCTTATTCAATCCTCATTTCATATGCTGTAAGAATTCCATGCAATTCATTTATGCTGAGATTGGTCAGATTCAATCTATCTTCCAAGACAGATACCTTAGGGTTAAATATTGTTGGAAAGGTTTTGCAGATCTTACGGACAAATTTTTTTGATTCAACAAGTTCTCCCAAACCTTCCAATGTATTTGTTGTTCATCAATACACTGAAAGTATGCACAATATCTTCATCTTTCCTCATTTTGAGTTGTTCAAATTTTGCCCTAAAGATTTGCAGCTTTTCTTCTTTCACCTTTGTGTCACCTGCATATATATGTTCAAGCTTGCCCCATACCTATTTAGCAATTTTTCAACTCAATACCTGAAGATAAATAGATTTTATAAGCCCATTGATAATAATATTTTAGTCTTTGCATCATATACCATATTTTTCTTACCTTGTTCATCATGGGTTGATGTGAAGCCTTTGTCAATGATTTCCCATACTTCATATACTTGCGCCAGCAAATGAACCTACATTCTTCCACTCCAAAGTGCACAGTTATTTCCATTAAACAAAAGAACTCTATTCTTAGTATACTCCATGATCTCCTTCTAGTTGTTAGACTTCTATTGAAGGAACCAAGCTCTGATACCAATTGTTGGAAAATACTGAGAGGGGAGGGGTGAATCAGTATTCCTTAGCAATTAGCACTTTTAAATATTTTAAAATCATTAGTTAATATTCAATTATTATTAATGTTTATGCATTAATAACAGTAAATAAAAGAACACAGGAGGCAGAAAAATTTTAGGTGGAAAACCCCCTCTGGGTCAAAAACCACCGAACGCTTTTCTAATAAATTCTTTAATGTTCAGCCTCAATTGAAATTAAAGTAACAACTTCCTAGAATCATAGAAAAGCATTCTTCTCTATCTTCCATTGGAAGTACGCCCCAATGCCCTAGTTTCTTCAGTAATAAACTGAAAGGAAGCCCCAACACGCTAGACCAACCTACCACCCTGAAGTGTTCATAGGCTCCAACTTGTATGTGACTTCATGCACCTGCCTAGCATGTCCTTGTCACCCTATAATGACTGAAATGAGACAAGAGTGTGGATTCTCATACCAGGGACAATGATCGATGATACAATATGATTTAAAATGATTTTGATCGAACAACCAATCACACTATGACCTACAACCCAACCATGACATCATCCCGATAAAGATTCCTATACCTCCCAACAATTCCTTTTTGACTCTAGGAAAATTGATTCTTTTACAATAATGAATCGTCCAACGATGATACTTTTACAAATGACTCTTTTACAACTTTATAATGATGACTCTTGTCCTTGACACTTCTTCACAATATCCAGATGGTTGTCATGTCCCATTCACTCTTGGCCTTGATACTTCTTCACAATATGAAGATGGTTGTCATGTCTTCAAAGGATGTCCCATTCCAATGCCTCCTTTGATTTGATACTTCATCTCTTGAATTCTTGCTTGAAGTTTTACTTGAATCTTCTTCTACTTCATGAAAAATTTCCCTAGTGAAACCAATCCCAAAACAAAACAAAATACCCTTCAACTTACCTCTGCTTGCAAAACACATGTAAGTGCATAATAATGAATAAATACAAATTAAAATTACAATGCATACCTAAAGTGTGCTTGTCACTTTTGTTGTTGACATGTTGCAGCAGTAGAAAAATACTCCCACTCTTGATAGAGGCTTGGACTCTATGCAAGACTATATCCAAAGCTTACCTAAATATATAGAAAATAGAAACTGATGACAGACCATAGACTTGTGATGGACCAAGTTCTAAGTACAACAATAGAGACCATTCCATAAAATACGACAAGACAGGTAACATGAACTTACAACATCATATAGATTTAGCAAAATTGGTGTAGCATCAGTAATATGTAGCATAAAATGTGTCATATCAAGAATAGGACATCCGAAAAACTAATGGTGACATATGGAGACATAGAGATATAACTGAGACACTGTATACACTTACATTGTCCTACAAAAACATTTTTCAGAGATGATACTCAAAAATAAAATGTAAACACTAATCATACATACGTTTTTGTAGGAGACTCACCCTTGACTGTTGATGTGTGGTCCTCACTGCAATGATCCTTGAATGCATGTTTTTTCTTCCCTTCTAGGAGCTAGATATTGAATCTGTTCTATCTATGTAATTTCATCTCTTTAGGGTTTGAAAGGTCATCCTATGGTAGCCCTATGAGTCCTCTTTGCAACCCCACATGTCTAATCAATATTGGATTCTTCAAGAAATAGTTATGCCCAATCTCCCACAATGGCCTGATTATATACTGATTCAGTAGAGCAAACTTGTACGAAGTTCCACGTGTCACAATTGCAACTGTAGGTCCAGGAAAAACTATTCAACAAACTACAGTCTGTCTTATTTCTATGAATATTTATGAAATTTTACTCCAATGCTCAGAGAGAAATGTATGACGATTTTCCCAACATCACCTATTTGACATGGAATTTGGGAGCCTGCAAAAACCCTAACTTCCTCAAATCATATCTCCGAAAATATAGCAAAACAAGATCTGAAATTCGTTCACAAGGTTCATCAAGATTTTGGATCAAACGGGTTTTAATTTCAGATTCTGAAGCTTCGCATAAAAGACGTTATAGCGAAAATTCCACGATGGCCTATTTTAAGCCACAAAATCCGTACTAGAGGAGGATATGAGGGTCATTATTTATATGAATGTATTGTGTTGAGAAGATACTCAATGAGTGAAAGTTGGAGGGATTTTAGGGGCAAAAAGGATTTATTAATTATTGACCATTCAATGACCACAACCAATTATGAGTGCCATGCCACAACCCCATAGGGTTGTTGCCTACTAACTCGAGTTACTAACTTAAGACATGAATATCTCCCAAACCATGAAGAATTACTTAGCGTGCCATATATCAATGGAAACATCTCGACGAGTAGAATCCATCTAGAAGATCCTTGACTCAAAATAGAGTAATTTGTCAAGTCAAATTTGCCTTGCAAGATCAGGGCAGACCGTAGTGCTTCTTCGGTTGACATCAATGACAACCACTGATCAACGTTAGATATGTGTCGGTAAAATTACTTTTTACTTATAAATATTTGTAGAAGTTATTAAAATTATTTTCCATGTTGATTTGTATTTGTGAATATGTTTTAATGAAATAGTTTACATTATATTAAATTTATGTTATTGATGATGGCGAAAGTCAAACTTAAACAACAAAAATTAAGATTTGACTACCATTTTTTTCAAATCTGCTGAAAAATCCAAAAATTCACACTTAAATATTGATTCCCCTTGATGTGGGTGTGATGAGAAGAACGTCTAGGGGAATGTGCCAACCACCCTCGAGCTCATAATTAAGCATTAAAGATGATATTTTGTGGTTGGAGTTTCTAATTTTTGGCAGCTCAGTGACAAATTACAGTGATGCGCCTAGATTCCTCTTTTTGAGAGGACCAATTTTGACTATTGAAGCGCTCAATTTGGATAAGCGGAAGTGTGTTTTTGAAGTCAAGCCCATATTGGCACATTTGTTCAGGTCATTCTAGAAGTAAAATTAGAAGCCCTTGAACACATATAATTATAAGTGATCTCAAGCTCATTTGGATATCACATTACTCACTTCTCTCTCTCTTTCTCTCTCTCTCTTCTTGTTATATCTGAAGTTTCTAGAAAAGGAACCGAAAGTACCAAATTGGGTGAAAAACCGAAAGTACTGAACTAGGTGAAAAACTGAAAGTACCTAACTGGTTGCAGAAACAAAAGTACCAAATTGGGTGTAGAATCAAAAGTACTAAATTGGGTGCAGAATTGTGGTACCGAACTGGGTATATAACTGTAGTACCGAATGAGGTACAAAAATAGGCCAAATGTGCAAAATCGTTGATACCGTGACTTTGACCAAATTTGACTATTGGCTAATATTTTGGTATTTAGTTGGTTGTTCTCTTAGATAAGTCAAACTTTGACTTGAATTATTATTTATGGATTTGGGCTCATTGTACTCTCTGCTAAACATTTCATGACAATCTAATAGAAGAATATTTTCAAAGGGTTTTCCCCATAGTGGGGTTTTCCTTGATCTCTAATCAATCCTAGTGTCTCTATGTGAATGCTTTTCTTCTATTGTTCCTTTATGCTCTAATGCTTTGTTGATGATATTGTTCTTTTTATATAATTGCATATGTTGCTAATGATGTTATAATATTGTGGGGTGAATTCAATATATAAATGATGAAATGAAATTATCTAAATCAAAGAACAATATAGCCATAAGAAAATAAATTAACATGGTATCAGTGTTGGGCTGAAGAAAAGTCATTGAAAATCACCCTTATGAACACACCCTTAATTGAGCAAGAGAATATGAAGGATAGCTAAAATAATACTAGGGTTTGAATGAAACCATAGGAAATATGGTTATTAGGATTTGATGGATAACATGAGGTTAGGGTTTGGAAGAAACCATGGAATATGATAAAGGTTTGAGATATGCAGTCTTGAAACCCTAGCATGATCAATGAAAAGATGTTATAGCACTTGTGACAGGTTCAACGTAACCCAAGATGGGCTAGTCTCAATTAGGCTTGGTTGTTTATGAAGATGATTGGAAATATTGTTATATGGATAATGGACAGAAATAACTCTTTAAGGATGTCTCAAGAGGGAGATGATCACTTTTCATTAACAATAAGTACCTTTTAGATTTATGTTATTTCTTTGTGATACTAGACTTATTATTTTAATTATTGCTTGAGTATGTGAATTCTTATAGCCTCTAGATGATATGTGATAAACATATACTTCATGAGGATCATATAAGTTGTAGGAAGAGAAGAGTTAGCACTGTAAAAAGAAAAAGATGGCAATGACAACTAGGAGCTACAAGTTTCTATGTTTTATTGACACATAATAGTATTATGATAGACAAATTGATATCTTGATTAAATATGATTGAAGAAGATTCCCATTTAGAGGGAGAGACCCTTGGTGAGATCCCAACAACTATCATTATTTGTGATGGATGATTGCAGAATAAATCAAGGCTTATGGACATGAATAGATGATCTTTTGATTTTGTTGAAGGAACTCTCATGTCTGTAGGTTTAAGAAAAATTATATGGGTTGAAGCAAGCTCCTCGAGCCTGGATGTCTGCTTTGATAGTTACTTGATCCACAAAAAGTAGCGTTGACTCCATTCTCTACTTGAAGGTGGTTTAAGGCATGCCTTTGATTTTGATTATATATATTGACTATCTATTCCTTACAAGTAGCACGCCTTTGATAATCAAGTGTAAGAATGATTGTGGTCTTAGATATACTTACAAAGACATGTCTATATGGATACACTATATTTAATCATACTTCAAATCATGATCATATTGCAGCATCGATTGATATGACCCTTTTGAGCAAGGGTTTGAGATAATCAAGGACACTGAGCCAACTCATCCCCCCATCTGAGCTCCCAGGGTGAGGAATTGAGATGAGTAGCTCCTAGGGTTGAGGAATTTCTGGAAAATAAGGTATTACCCCTATCTCTCACCCATAAGGTGAAAGATGTTTCTTCCTTATCTTGGTTTATGCAGAGTATACCCTAGTCAACATCTTTCTTTCCCACCCATTTGGCCAATGGGTGCTGGCTGATTACGTTAGGTGTGATCCTTACCATTAATGGTAGGTGGCATCTTGATAAAGCTACAAATGCAGGTTTTCTATCACTTGACTCTTTAGCGTCATGTTGGGAAGGTTGGTAGAGGTTTCCTAGGTTGTAGCATTGGCTCCCTACCAACATAGTTTCTTGGGTTGTAACATTGGCTCCCCGCTGGGAGAGTTTCTTGGGTCATAGCATTGGCTCCCTACTAGAAGATTTTCCATGGTTGTAGCATTAGCTTCCCATTGGAAAAGTTTCTTTGGTCATAGCATCGACTCCCAACTGGCAAAGGTTTCCTATTTTTTAGCATTAGCTCCCATGTTAGCAGTCATTTCAGGTGGTATCATTGTCTCCCGAATGGTTAAAGGGTGGTAGTTGAATCTCCTATATGATTCTTCTTATTTATATTCAAGAATGTTTCAACAGATAGTGTTGAGAAGATATAAGACATGATATGATGGCAAGATACTTGCAATGATTACATGATGTAGTTGGAATTTCTCCCTAGCTAAGAAGAATTTTTAATTTTTGGTAGCTTAGTGACAAATTCCAATCATGGTTCTAGATTCCTCTTTTCAAGATGACCATTTTGACTATTAAAGCATTCAAGTTGGACAAGGGAAAGTGTATTACTTAAGTGAAGGCCAGATTGGCACATTTGTTCAGGCCAACCTAGAAGCAAAATTAAAGCCCTCCAACACATATAAATACAAGTGACCTCAAGCTTGTTTTGGTATCACATCACACACTTCTCTCTCTCTCTCTCTTCTTGATATATTTAAATTTTCTAGTGAAGGAACCGAAAATATTGAACTAGGTCCAAAATTTAAAGTACCGATCTGGGTGAAAAATTGGAAGTTATACTGAATTGGGTGCATAAATCAAAGTACCAAACTAGGTGCACAACTAAAAGAGTCGAACAGGGTATAGAACCAAAACTACCAGGCTTGGTGGATGAACAAAAGTATTGAACTGGGTGTAGAACTATAGTACCAAACTAGGTACAACGAAACCCAAAGGTGCAGAACTGTTGATACCTTGACTTTGGTCAGATTTGACTATTGGCTAATATTTTGGTCTTTGGTTGGTTGTTCTCTTGGATAAGTCAAAATTTTACTTGAATTATTATTTTTGGATTTCGGCTTATTGTACTCTTTGTTTAAAATTTCATGACAATCTAATAGAAGAAGAATTTCAAAGGGTTTTCCTCATAACGGGTTTTTCTTTGGTCTTCGACCAATCCTGGTGTCTCTATGTGTGAATGGTTTTCTTCTATTGCTCCTTTATGTTCCACTACTTTTTTGATGATATTATACTTTCTATATAATTACATATGTTGCTAATGATTTTATAATGTTGCGGGGTGAATTCAATATATAAATGATGAAATGCAATTATCTAAAAAAAAAAGACAATATAGCCCCAAGAAAAAAATTAACAGGAGTCACACATGCATGATCATGTAAACAAACAATTGAAAGGGGTTTCATGTTTTGGCTTGGATGATTGGTGAATTCATTTGCGAAGAGAGAGTGAGAGCTAAAGGGGAGACCTCAACCTCCTGGAGTAAATTTATTAAAAAGGTGGTGTGCGTAGAAGATTTGGTGTTGAGGGAAGTGATGGAATGGGCCGGGGGAAGAAAAATTCAAGGAGATTCCTTATTTTGGAGGTTTTTTGTGTCACTCATTTGCATAGCTTGATTTCACTAGCTAGAGGAGGTCATTATTTAAGAGGTGCATCTAGAGCTCTCAACTCGTAACTTAATTATGTTGGCTTTGGTATCACCTTTATTTTTTGTGGGCTCTTTGTGTTGTCACTCTAGAAATTTGGTATTAAGGGTGTAAAGTCTTAGTCTATGTGTGTAATATGTATCTTGTGGTTTAGAAAAATTCTCGGGATTACTGAGGTAGCTCGGAGTGTATGAATACCATGGGTGGATTTCATTTTCCACTCGGATCACAATATCATGGAAGATCCAAGTCTGAAACAACATCTAGATGTACTCTTCCTGTCAACAACATTTCTTGCTCAATCAACATCAGTGTATCCATGAGATCGAACATCTCCAATGGAATATATTAGACCAAGTGTGATAGGCCCATGAAAATATATAAAAATATGTTTTGCAGTGATCCAGTGTGCATGGTGAGGCTCAGTTATGAATTGAATCAACATATTCACTACATAGAATATGTTTGGATGGGTGTTCACTAGGAACATCATTGCCCCAATCAACTGTATATACTCAGATGGATTCACCAAATTGGGTATTGTAGCTTCTCCACATAAATTCTTGAAGTTCTCTATGGGTGTCGGTAGTGACTTGCATTATGTAATTCCAAATATTTGTAACAACTTCACATATTGTCCTTGTGAAAAGAAAACCTCACCGAGCCTTTGTCGCACCTCGAGGCCTAGAAAGTAGTGCATGAGTCCAAGGTCCTTCAGCTCAAATTCAAAGGCTAGCTCCCTCTTACATTCAATAATCAAGGGCTCACTACTTATCAAGAATAGATCATCAACATATAAAACAAAAATTGACAACATACCATAGACTAAATTGAAGTAGAGTTTGGGATGAACATTACTTCTTGTGATTCCTAGCTTTACCAAATAACTATCTATGTGTGTGTACCATGCACTAGGGCTTTCTTCAAACCATACAATGTCTTATTCAATCTACAAACTTGTGTCCTTCGGACCTATACTTCAAATCCTTGTGGTTGCTCAATGCACACTTCTTCATGTAACATAACATGGAGGAATGTTGTCGTTACATGCATCTGATGAAGAGTCCATCCCTAACTTGAGATAAAGGAATATATCAAAAAAATGGTTGTATATCGAGCCACAGGTGTAAATATATCATCATAATCTTCTCTCTCTTTTTGGGAGAATCCTCAAACCACAAACCTTTCGTTATATTTCTCAATGCTACCATCAACTCCATGCTTGATATTAAATAGCCACTTCAAAGTCACCACATATTTCCCCTTCGATATCTATACAAAATCTCATAGATCATTATTCATAACCGATCCATATCTTTTGCCATAAAAACTTTCCAAATTTGTTCTTTCACAACTTCTTCGAATGTGGGAGGTTTGACTTGAATCATGGTGCTGATGGCTACAACATATCCCTGATACCTACATGGATTCTTCCTTTCTGTAAATGATCATTGAATAGGATACCATCTCTCATCATTTTTTAATGTATCTTGAAGCCAAAGTGGCATCTTCCCAGTGGGAGGATCACATGGAAGATGATCTAAGGGATCCATGGGCTCCATGGGATTATCAACAATATCTAACTCGATTTGGGCATAGAAGAACCATAAAAAATATCCATATCATCATTCCTCTCAGGAGGGGGAGGCGGAGGAAGGTCCCTTAATTTTCCAAGGGAAACATATTCATTGAATGTTACATCCATGCTAATTTGAACCTTCCTTTGCCTAGGATATATATTCTAAATTCCTTTGAATTTTCACAATATCCAACAAACGTACATTTTCTTCTCGTAGCTTCGAACTTGTTTCTTTTGTCCTTCGGAACATGAAAGTATACAAGGTAGCCAAAGATACAAAGATGGCTAACATCAGGCCTGACACTTGTGAACACCTCTTCGGTGGTCTTATTGTCCAATTCTTGATGAGGCACCCTATTTTGAACTAATACTGCAACATTGTTTTCTTCTTCCCAAAGGAACTTTGACAACTTCTAATCATGGAGCTTGGCACTAGTGACTTTTATAATATACTTGTTCTTCCTTTAAGCTAGTCCATTTAGATTGGGAGTATAGTGCACAATCGTTTCCTTCTTGAAAAAATAAATGAATTTATTTGAAGTGTACTCTCCACCATTATTAGACCTAAATATCTTGATTTTCTTCCCTATTTTATTTTCAATCAAAGCTTTGAACTCCTTGAACATTTCAAAGGCTTCATCCTTGTGATTCAAATAATTTATCCATTCATTTATTGAAAATTCATCAATGGAGGTGATATAATAGAGATGCCCACCAAGAGAGTGTACAAGCATTAGACCACCCAATTCAGAATGAATGAGATGGAGGATGTAATTTTTCTTGTTCTCACTAGAGGGAATGGTCCCCTTGTCTTGTTCCCACTAGAACATCCAAGACATACTCCATCATTTTGGGATTGAACCTTGGGAATCCCTAAGGCCAATTTCTCCAATTTTAGAAGAGAATCATAATGTAGATGGGTCAATGTTCGGTGCCATAGCTCGCTCAGATGATTAGTGTCATGGAACAATGCTAGAATTGGTCTTACAATAACCCTGTAGAGTCTTTGATATCTTGATCCTAATGTGAATGCATCTTTCATAGGTGATACAACAATCCAAGTAAGAACCTTTCCCTTGATGAAGTCAACCCTCATCTCTTTGTCTTCCGAAGCGGATATTGATACCAACTTCTTCTTTAACCCTAGAGAATACATCACATTATGGAGAAAAATATATTCTCCCAAATTCAAATGAAATTTGGTGGACCCAAAATCTTTAATGGGATGATTGGATTTGTCTCCATTAATTATTTGACTCCCTCTCCAAAAAATTAGAGAGAACTTCCTTATAACCAGAGAAGTGATGAGTGGCCCCACCATAAACCAACAAAATATCCCAAGAATCTAGAGGAGAGGAACTAGTAAGAGAAGAAATAATAATATATTCAAAGTGTTTACCAAGATTTCTTTCATACCTAGAGTATCTTGACTTATTTTGAGGATGACAATATTTTTCATGGTCACTTAGAGCATCTCTTATTCTTATGTCATCTCTTCCATTGTGATCATTTCTTCGGTCATCTCTTCTTCTTCGTGTTGGGTTGTGTTATATTAGTTCCATGACTAGCAAACATACTTAATCGGGGGGTTAGAACAAGGGGGTGGAGCCCCCCTTTGTTGTGCCAATTGTGTAGTGGGGGGGCCACATGGGGTTTGAGGGAGACAGGTAGCCCCCCTCTACCGGGTGCGGGGTAGTGCCCTGGGAATTTTTTTTTTTGGTCCCTATATTAGGTTGGTCAGACCTACTTATGGTTTTTTTGCATGGTTTTCGCACATGGTTTTGGACATGATGGTTTTTGGTCAATGGTTTTGGATGTGATGGTTTTCAGTCCATGGTATTGGATACATCGGCATGTATAAATATGTATTGTAAAATTGAAAGGAATATAATGAAAATCAATCTGGTAGTTCCGGTTTCGGGATCCAGGGTAAAATATCTGTGTATATGTGTTTTATGTGTTATGCTCTTGCATTGTTTATTTTTTCTTGTTAGAATTCGTATGCAGGTAATTTTTGTACAGGGTTAAAACCTACATTTGTTATCAAAGCTATTTTGGCTTCAAGGGGATGCCTTTGTTGTTGAGGGGTTTCGCTTGGGCCTGTGGTAGACCCTGTTCAGTGGGATATTTGCGGGATCGATTTTGGTGGTGAAACAAGATGGTAAGCAATGGAAAGATAGAGATCGATAAATTTAATGGTCAGAGTTTTGAGTTGTGGAAACTCAATATGGAGGATTTGTTGGTGGATAAATATTAGTGGATCGTGGTAGATCTGAGTACTAAACCAACAGGAGTGTCTGATGAAGAATGGAAGAAGCTGGATCGGAAAGCAAAGAGCACAATATGATTATGTGTTTCAGATTCAGTATTGCTGAATGTATCAAGGGAAGTAGAATCAGGTGAGTTTCCCCTTTGGTGGTAAGAGGGAGAAACAAATATTAGAGCTTGTGCATAGTAATTTGTTTGGACCTGTGAAGGTTCCATCACTAAGTAAGTATGCGTACTACGTATCATTTATAAATGATTTCTCAAGGAATACATGGATATATTTCCTCAAGAAGAAACATGAAGTCTGTTATCGGGAAATCTAGTGTCCACTCGAAGCTGCTAGTCCCACTAAGACTGGTAGCTATCTTAGAAACAAACAAACTAAAACTACTTTCGCTTTCCTTTATGAGAAGTAGATAAGAGGAGAACAAATGACACCAACCTTAGTCTTGCTCTTGGTTCCTTGTTTAGTTCTTCTCCCTTTTGACAGATCTTTGCCGCTCCTCTTTGATTTGCCCAGCTTCAAATAGCACCTGTGGAATCAAAGTAGCATAATACTATCGAAGAACAAAGATCTACAGTCATAAGCAATACAGGACCAGATATGTCTTGGCCACACAAATGCATATATCATCAAACATACAAGAATGTGGAGGAAAACTTGAATAACTTTATTATATCAAGAATAGCAAAGAGGATTACAACCAATTGTTCTGACCGAGCATCATCCTCTAGCAAGAAAGCCCTTCTTCACCTCATGTAAAGATTAGATCACCCAACACTATGATGTTACACCAGGAAACCAACAACACTTCTTTACAAGATACAAGATTCCAGCCTCTGGATCTCTGTGATGAGGGATCCATTTATAGATGATTATCGGGGGGTGAGTCAACTTTTGGGATTTTGATTAGTGTCCTCTCTCTGATAGTTCTTGATTCCACTTGGAGAGGGAAGTGTTAGAGGAGAAGTTTTTGGAAGATTCCATGATCCTCCACCTCACAAACTGTCCCTACCATTTGTCCATTCTCACCCATCGCACTCTATAGAAGGGTTTTCCAGTATACATCGCACCCTTTACACTGAGTAGGTGAGATGCATCACACCCTCTACACTGGGCATTTTGTATGGTCTAGTTTTGACCAGTTCTGAGCAATTTTCTGTGGAGAACTTCTAGGAGATGATGTAATTAGCTGACCTTGTTCCTTTAGGGAGTGAAGCAACACTTTTAGGGACTTAGGAGCCCCTGGTTTATGGACATTTGTGATTGGTATTGCATGCCCAAAAATGTCTATAACAGTTACCCCCTAAAGCATGAGGTCGTTAATCTTTTGATGTCAGGTGAACTGCTTTATCATGAGGATTTGAAGTTTTTTCGAGCTGGAAGGCGACCTGTAATAAGATACAATACAACAAATTATCCTCATAATATTTTTCATGATCTAGCTAAGGCAGGCATTCCCATGCTCAGCTTTATAAATTCATTTTCATGTACATAGGACAGACAACCGTCTGTGTAGCAGACTGATGATTCAGACGGAGTCATCTTCCTTTGATTTTGATGATAATCTATTCGGCAATGATGTACATTTGATGTCTTTATGTTCCTAAATATATTGCAGCCCGAATAAATGAAACTAGATCTAGGGTCTTCATTTAATCTTCACTCGGAGTACAAGTCGATCCATGTGAAGGATGTTCTGGAGTCGAACATGGAAAGACATCTCCTGATTACCAGCTAATGATGCAAGTTGTTAACAGGCATGAGAGGAATCACCAATAATGACAATGACCCTCAAGGTACTATAGTACAATTCACGTGGTGTGAAAAAGGGACTTGGCATCGAACACCACGCAAAATATTTCAGTCAAAGGTCATTGATGTAAACCTGTTGCCGGAAGTGAGAAACTTGCCATTGAGGCATGCAAGCTTCAAAGTACTGAAAGGGTTGTCCCTAGGTTGACTTCTTGGATAATGAGCTGATGTCGACAAGAAGCAACCTGTTGTAGGAGGGCCTTAGTGAATCCCACATCTATGACATGGAATGAAGAAAATGATTTTGGAGGTGAAAACGATCTGATGATACAAGGTTTAGGGTGGCGGTCATGAAAGAATGGAGCATGAATGTATTGCAGTGGATGAGACACAAGTGAATTCTTTGAGAGACTTCTCTTGAACATACCAGTGACACTGACAATGGATTGGTAGCAATAACCCGAAAGATGGATGGTGTGATGGACCAATGGTAATATGACCGGTGAATGGAATAAGCCAACCCAACTCGGATGTGGAGTGAAAGTGTCATGTTCAAGAGCGACTTGCTACTAATAAAGTTTCTTCAAGTTTTCTTCCCAATTTTCCCCAGTCATTGTTGACCAGTGCCTTTTTACTTTTATCAAGCTTGAGGAGGATAACACATGCTAGTTCTATAATCCACCCTTCGGGCAAACCCATCACTATGTTTTAACGAGCCTAGCGACAGTGAAACTCGTTCTCGTCATTTGGACAAGTTTGTCGCTATTGGTTTCAACGAGTTTAACGACAATGATAACTCGGTCCTTTTTTTCAATTTTAGAGAGTCTAAAAAGGGATGGAAAGGAAAATCCAATGATTCTTTTTGTCATATAATCCCTTAAGTCGAAAAAAGCGTAAAATAATATGAAAGGGATGAATTTTCGATAGTTTTAATGAGCCGAACAAGACAAGCGCTTGATCTTTTTGTGTAATAATCCCTCGGGTCCAAAAAGTTTTTTATCTAGAGGAGGGATAGCACTTCCGATGACTTTAATGAGCTAGAGAGGCCAATTGCTCGGTGAACTTTTCATATTTTACGAGTCAGATGAAAAGAGCTTAAAGGAGACTCATTTTTTGAGGAACGAGTGATGATTTCGGGTAGCAGCTGATTCCAGGTAAGGTTTGGAATTTTCCATTCATGGCAGTGTCATGAGGATGGCTAATAGGATCACTCTTCGCAGATGTTCCTCAAAAGGGTAAAACAATCAAATGGAGGCATATGATCGGCTAAATAGAGTGGAGGTGATGATGAGAACACGACCAAGGCTCAAAAGCTGATGATAATGCATTTTCAATGGTTATTTATCGGAGATTGGTTCATTTTTTAATGAGCTTAAACTCTTGGGGAAACATTTTCTCATTACTTAGGTATAATTTTTAACGAGCTTGAAATCCACATAAAACAGCTCGTGTCAGTCGTATAATAAGGACATCTCATCGGTAGGTTCAATTTTTACGGAGCTTGCACCATTCGAAACTTTGCTCCGAATCCTTTCGTTATGAAAGCTAGGAGTGACCAATCCTACAAGTTTAAAGGGTTTGAGAATCTACAAACTAAGAAAATAAATGGTCACTCTTCACTTGCATACAAAAAGGTTTGCATGCCCCCAGGTATAGTGAAAGATTTCCAGGTTACCATATAGAAATTCTTGCTTTTGCAAGATAGTTTCCATCCACACCGCAGATAGAAACACTTCCTGGCTTAGTCCATTTGGACAAGGGTGGTTCTAAATCCCAACCTCCTAACCTTGATGAAGGAATCTTATTCCGGTCTAATTCTGGACGGGTATCAGACCAGTCATTTTCCTTCGCGGAAACCTACTCTATACCTAGAGTTTCCCTACCGGAGCAGGCCAGGGTGCATGCCCCCCTGGGTTTCAGTCATGTCCTCCCGAAACACTCGCGCTCTTCAAGTGGATGGACTGGATATTAATGAGACATTCCTTACGTGAAAAGACCATTTAGGGATGGTATTTGACTATTTTCCATGTGTGAGCCGGGGAACAAAAGCTGGTCTATGAGCTTGACCACTCTGCCTTCATGCGGAAAACACATTACTCGAAAGAGTGAGGAGATGATGGCTTCCATGCAATAAATATAGTCACATCCAAGGAGTAGATTATAATCTAAAGGCCCTTGGACTACCATTACATTCATATGAACGATTTTCCTTCTCAAAGTAATAGGCACATTTGGAAGGATCCCTAACGGTCGACTGGTTCCTTTGTCAAAGCCTATCAGATTTCTCATCTCAAGCAAAAGCGATGGTGAACCAAGCACTTTCCAAGCAGTTGAGGAAATCCCCTTCATCTATGATGGTACCAGCCATGACCATTCTGTAAGCTTGTACAATGATTCGGAATGGTACGCTAACTGGTAAATAGGGGCTGCCTAGTAGATTTCAATCGAAGGAAATGACTAGGTTGCTCGGAGGTGGGACCGAATAGACGGCCGGATACAACTCTAAATAATTTCCTTCCTGTGATAAAGGAATGGGTAGACTACCACCATGTTCATCAAAGTCTGTGTTTACGAAAAGAATTTGAATAGTGTCATTCTCATTCTCTCCTGTGACTATATCATCTGAAGATGGACCTTCTGAAGGAAAGGTCGGGTTAACTGCCACCTCGACCTTTTGACTTTCATCTGGTGTGGATTTAGAGGGTTCATCTTCAATGGTAGACACTTCGACTGACCATAATGGCATGCCTGCCGGATTTTCAACTACTGATGGACTCGGCAAGAGTTTTTTGTATCCAAGAGGAAGCTGTAGCGGTGAAGCTGAACGGTTATCCAAAACTCTATTAGCTTCATCTAGGAAGGGACAACGATGGACGACATGATCGCCTTCACACTGTTTACAAGGAAATTTTCATTTCCTTTTCTGTCTAGATACCTCGCTTTCACTGGTTGATGATGTACTTTCAACATGATCATCAGAGGTTGACGACACTAGATTGTGTAGATGAGGAGACCAGTCCCTTAAGATTCGAGGGATACAAGGAAAATCTCGATGATAGTGGTCTCCTTTGCAAATGACACATGGAGATTTAGGTTTAGACAGTGCAGTGTGAGGATTTTTTCTAGATGATGCATTTGCCCCCTTTCACTTTCAGCTCCTTCTTCTTCTTTTCCTTCTTCTCCTTTCGCTTCTTCTTCTTCTCAGTTACTTGATCTTTAGCTTTACCAGCTTCATCAAGCGAAGAGGAAGGAGGAGAGGGAGAAACGGATGAAGTAGAAGGTTGGGGGGTAACTCTAGTATCATCTAGTTTCTGATTTGATTACTCAGGAATCACGACGGTTTGAACGATAGAGGTTGAGAAGAGCCATATTGGAAAGCTGATTGTCAATCCTGGAAGTGACAATGTAGCCATATGAGGTGCACCAACATCTCCCCAAGAGGAGAAGGGACTAGGATTTCCTCCAAGGGGAAACCCTTGGTTGATGGACTCCATTTTCTCAACCTAAGATCAACAAGGGAACAATGACATTATTCCGATTAAAATAAATTTTAGATGCTTTGAAACAACTTTTTTTTTCAATTTTTAAGAGTCGAGAAAAAACAAAAGATGACTGTAGTCGCCTTCGATTTTTATTGAGCCCGAAGTGACAAGTACTCAAATGGACCTTTTCCTTTAAAGAGTCTAAAAAGGAACAAAACAGACTACTCTAGAAATGTAGACAGAGGGATTACCAAACCAATTGCAAAACTGCAGAATACTTTTCATGGTACGGTAGTCAATCTTCCCGAATGCTGTGTTCAGTGCATTGTGATCGATAGGGCGGTAGACATAGCTTCCTAATGATAAAGGATATAGCCTATTGTAGTCTCCCAATATATACTCGACGTATGTGGGAGCATAATTCCATATTGGCACTTGTCTTCTCAAAGAGGAGGAATCACCCAACCAACAATGAAAGTGACAGTTACCAAGCTTTACGACGCCGGAATACGTCTCTAGCCTAGACTTCTAGATGTTGTGCATTAGGTTCCAAAGCGTTTTTATGTTCATTGAATTTATTTTACAGTTGATCTTGTTTGAGAATTTTCCTTTCAGGTTTACCGTGTGATGTATATATACAATTCCTAAAATGCAATCTAAGATGATAAAAAATTGTTTGATCTTATTTTTGCAATGAAATCCTAGCTACTAAGTAAAGAGGACTGAGGGTCTTTGAACATAGAGCACAAAGCACACACTAGATGCACTGTCCTAAATCAACAAGCAGTCTAAATGGAAATGCACATGCATGTATTTGTTTTCAGCCTTCTTAATGTGTGAATGACAAGAAGAATGCTAAGTACAAATCTGAATTATCTTTTCAAAGCGACAATACTAACAATTTTTCTTCAAAAAACGAAAGGAAGATGACGATGACACTTTGCGATTTTGAATCAAAACTACTTTCAACACTTGAAAAACCACTAATTCAAATCTAATACAAGAGTAATAGTATAATTGACTATCAAGAACAATAGGATTCTCTTCTATGACTGAAAATGACACTTGCGACATTTTCAAATCAAGAAACGACAGTTTGATTACGCTACTTCTTTGTAAAAGAGAACTGAAAATGGTGCACAATACATAAAAATATTTACAGTTCTTTGCATAAGGGAGGCAGGATGATGGAAAAGAAGGGGGTTTCCATAGAGATATATTGATGATAGACAACAAAACTCCTGAATAGAGTTGAAGAGAGTGAAGAAAAACCAAAGTCTGAAGGCAAAATTAACCTTCTCTGACCATCGCACCTGTTACACAGGGAATCCAGTATGCATCCCACCTACTGCACATGGGAGGTGTGATGCGTACAAACTTCCTTGAAGAGAGGGTGCGATGGTACCAGTGTGAGACTTTTACTTGGTCTTTGGTCATAATTTGCAGTTCAGTTCAGGTATTTAGGCCAAGCAAGTGATGTTCAGTAAATATAAATCATAGGGGTTGATCTAATGAGGTTACTAGAGCCACCACTAGGGAAATTAGAGTGTTTGCAGATCGATTGTTCAATTTATAAACAAAACCCAGAGATAGACTGAAGCAACATTGATATACTTTGTACTTGCATAGCAAATGCAGTTCGAAGGCTAGCTGGCTTGACTTCAGGCCCCTTCTGTAAGTTTATAAAACAAACAAATGTAGACTAGCAAACAATCTATTCACTCCCCAGTGGAGTCGCCATTTTGTTATCGGGAAATTTAGTGTCCACTCAGAGCTGCTAGTCCCACTAAGACTGGTAGCTATCTTAGAAACAAACAAACTAAAACTACTTTCGCTTTCCTTTATGGGAACTAGATAAGAGGAGAACAAAGGACACCAACCTTAGTCTTGCGCTTGGTTCCTTGTTTAGTTCTTCTCCCTTCTAACAGATCTTTTCCGCTCCTCTTTGGTGTGCCCAGCTTCAAAGAGAACCTATGGAATCAAAGCAACATAATACTATCGAAGAACAAATATCTACAGTCATAAGCAATACAGGACCAGATATGTCTTGGCCACACAAATGCATATATCATCAAACATACAAGAATGTGGAGGAAAACTTGAATAGCTTTATTAATATCAAGAATAGAAAAGAGGATTACAACCAATTATTCTGACCCAGCATCATCCTCCAGAAAGAAAGCCCTTCTTCACCTCATGTAAATCTTAGATCACCCAACACTATGATGTTACACCAGGGAACCAACAACACTTCTTTACAAGATACAAGATTCCAGCCTCTGGATCTCTGTGATGAGGGATCCATATATAGATGATTGTAGGGGGGGCGAGTCAACTTCTAGGATTTTGATTAGTGTCATGTCTTTGATAGTTCTTGATTCCACTTGGAGATTGATGATCTCTTACTCATCCCTCGACGAATTCAGAGAGGCAAGTGTCAGAGGAGAAGTTTTTGGAAGATTCCATGATCCTCCACCTCGCAAACTGTCCCTGCCATTTGTCCATTCTCGCCCATCACACTCTACAAAAGGGTTTTCCAGTATGCATCGCACCCTTTACACTGAGTAGGTGAGATGCATCGCACCTCTGCACTGGGCATTCTGTATGGTCCAATTTTGACCAATTCTGAGTAGTTTTCTATGGAGAACTTCTAAGAGATGATGTAATCAGCTGACTTTGTTCCTTTGGGGAGTGAAGCAACACTTTTAGGGACTTAGGAGCCCTTGGTTTATGGACATTTGTGATTGGGGTTGCATGCCCAAAAATGTCTATAACAAAGTCTTTGACAACTTTAAAATATTTAAAGCTCTGGTGGAAAACCAGACAGAGAAGAAGATAAAGGTTCTGAGGACAGATAACGGTGGAGAGTTTTGCAGTAAGAAATTTAAAGAATTCTATAAGAAGTGTGGTATGGCACGGCAAAAGACTACTCCATATACACCTGAGACAAATGGAGGTGCAGAAAGAATGAACAAGATGTTGATGGAAAGGGCAAGAAGCATGCTTAGTGGTGTCAGGCTAGGATAGGAATTCTGAGCAGAGGCCATGGAGACTGCATGTTACCTAGTTAACAGGCCACCTTCATCAGTGTTGGATGATAAGATGCCACAAGAGGTATGGAATGTTAAGAAATCCTCTCTTTCACATATGAGGGTATTTGGATGTGATGCATATGTACATGTTCCAAAGGAGAAAACAACAAAGTTGGATAGTAAATCTAAAAAGTGCATCTGTATTGGGTATAAGGATGGTTTAAAGGGTTATAAGCTTTGGAAGCCAATAACAAGGAAGGTTGTGTACAGCTGAGATGTGGTGTTCAGAGAGGTGAAAGATGTTATTAAACATGAATCCCATCAAAGGAAACTAAGAAGATAGAGTTTGAGCTTAAGGAGGAAGAACCAAACTCTACATCAAAAGAGGAATCAGAAGATGAAGAGCCACAAAATCTGGGTGTGAGAAGATCAGTTCGAGAAATAAGGTAGCCATAAAGGTATAGTCCATCTTATTTCTGTTCAAATTTTTCTTTATCTATTACTAATGATGATCCCATAATTGTGAAGGAAGCAGTAGATTCAGAGGATGGAAAACTCTGGAACGAGGCCATGGTTGATGAAATGACATCTTTATACAAAAATGAGGCTTTGGATCTGGTGGAGTTACCGGTTGGAAGAAAACACATTGGCAGCAAATGGGTGTTCAAGAAGAAGACAAACGCAGAAGGAAAGGTGGAGAAATACAAAGCTCGGTTGGTAGAAAAAGGATATTCCCAAGTATCGAGAATTGATTTCGGTGATATTTTTTCTCTTGTTGCCAAGATAGCTTCATTAGATTACTGTTATCTGTTGATACTGCTTTTGATTTTGAGGTAGAACAGATGGATGTGAAGACAACATTACTTCATGGGAATCCGGAAGAGGGGATCTACATGAAGAAACCTAAAGGCTTCACGGTGAAGGGTAAGAAAGTACTGGTATGCAAGTTAAAGAAGTCTCTGTATGGGCTAAAATAGTCACCAAGGATGTGGTATCAGAAATTTGATACATTTATACGGGGACTTGGCTTCACCAGAAGCAAAGAATATCATTATGTGTATTTTAAATTAATTAGTGATCGTGTTATTTATCTGGTCTTGTATGTAGATGACATGTTTCTGGTTGGAAATGACAGATAAATTATCCAGAATTTGAAGACCCAATTGTCCTCCAAATTAGACTTGAAATATCTTGGTGTTGAAAACTATATTTTGGGCATGGAAATTAAAAGAGATCAGGTAAAGAGGAAGCTCTGGTTAAACCAGAGGAAGTATGTCAAGACACTATTGTAGAGGTTTAATATGTAGGATAGTAAACCGGTGAAGGTTCCTATTCCTGTAGGTATAAAGTTATTTGCTGAACAGTGTCCCAAGACACAAGAAGAGGAAGAGGACATGTCGCGTGTTCCATATGCAAGTGCAGTCGATAGCCTGATGTATGTGATGGTCTATACTAGACCAAACATTGCACATGCAGTGGGAGAATTGAGTAGGCTTATGTCAAAACCAAGGAAGGGGCATTAGACAACAGTGAAGAGGGTTTTCAAGTATTTGTGTGGCACTAATGATTATGGTTTGTGCTACCAAGGAAGACAAGGATTGGACAGAGTTTTGGATATTCGTGACTTTATTGATGTAGACTGGGCTAGAGATCTGGATCAGAGAAGATCTACAAGTGGGTATGTGTTTAACCTATTTGAAGGTGTAGTCAGTTGTATGAGTAAGAAACAATATGTAGTGTCACTATCAACTACAGAGGCAAAATACATGACAACCGCTCATGCAAGCAAGGAAGTAGTTTGGTTTCAAAAATTGTGTTCAAGTATGGGGTTCATATAGGCAGCTATAAGGATCGACGGTTACAGCCAAAGTGCAATTTTCTTGGCAAAGAACCCTGCTTACCATTGAAATACAAAGCACATTGATGTTCAGTATCACTTTGTGAGGGATATGATAGAATACAAAAAGGTGTTGCTGGTAACGGTAGACATTTTGAAGAATACTCTAGATGCACTGACAAAATCTGTGAGCTCTAAGAAGTTCTCTTGGTGTAGAGAAATAATGGGCATTGCAAGGTTGGATAAATTACTAAGCTCTCTTGTGGCCCCCTGTGGAAAGAAAAAAACAAGGGGTAGAATGTTGGTTTTATTATATTCTTTCCATGACTAGCCGATGTAGTTAACCAGGCGGTTAGAGCAAGGGTGAAGCCCCCCTTCGTCGCATTGATTGCATAGTGGGGGGGTCACAGGGCGGGCAACAACCCCTCCTATCTAGGCGTTTTGAGCGGGGTGGGTAGCACCCCTATATAGGGTCTGGGGTAGCACCCCAATATTTTTTTTTTTGGACCCTATATTAGGTTGGACAGACCTACCTATGGTTTTGTGCATGGTTTTCGCACATGGTTTATGATGCGGTGGTTTTCAGTCCATGGTTTTGGATGCGATGGTTTTCAGTCCATGGTATTGGATTCTTCGGCATGTATAAATATGTATTTTAACATTAAAAGGAACATAATGAAAAATCAATCTGGTAGTCTTGATTTTTGGATCCAAGGGAAAATATCTGTGTATATGTGTTTTATGTGTTATGCTCTCGCATTGTTTGTTTTATGTTGTTAGAATTCGTATGCAGGTAATTTATGTATGGGGTTAGAACCTACATTTGGTATCAGAGCTATTTTGGCTTCAAGGGGACGCCTTTGTTGCTGAGGGGTTCCACTTGGGCCTATGGTAGACCTTATTTAGTGGTAGATATGCGAGATCGATTCTAGTGGTGAAAGAAGATGGAAAGTAGTGGAAAGCTAGAGATTGAGAAATTTAATGGTCAGAGTTTTCAGTTGTGGAAACTCAAGATGGAGGATTTGTTGGTGGATAAAAATCAATGGATCACGATAGATCCAGGTACTAAACAAACAGGAGTGTCTGATGAAGAATGGAAGAAGTTGGATCAAAAAGAAAAGAGAACAATACGATTATGTGTCTTAGATTTAGTATTGTTGAATGTATCAGGGGAAGCAGAATCGGGTGAGTTTCCCCTCTGGTAGTAAGAGGGATAAATAGATATTAGATCTTGTGCACAATGATGTGTTTGGAACTGTGAAGGTTCCATCATTAGGTATTTCTGTGTACTAGGTATCATTTATAGATGACTTCTCAAGGAATACATGGATATACTTCCTCAAGAAGAAATCTAAAGTCTTTGATAGGTTTATATAATTTAAGGCTTTGGTGGAAAACCAGACAGAGAAGAAGATAAAGGTGATGAGGAAAGATAACGGTGGAGAGTTTTGCAATAACGAATTTGAAGAATATTATAAGAAGTGTGGTATAGCACAACAGAAGACTACTCCATATACACCTGAGCAAAATGGAGTTGTAGAAAGAATGAACAAGACATTGATGGAAAGGGCAAGAATAATGCTCTATGATGTCGGGCTAGGACAAGAATTCTGGGCAGAGGCGATGAAGACTACATGTTACCTAGTCAACAAGTCACCTTCATTAGTGTTGGGGGATAAGTCCCTAGAAATTTCTCTATAGATCAGCTAGCTCTGATACCATGTAGAAATTCTCACTGTAGATCACCTAATAATGCAGTGTACTAAAGCAAAATACTTGATCTACTTTTACTATCAAACTTTGCGGAAGCTTAATCAATTTGAGCAAGATCAAACAAAACACAAATAACAGAGAAGAAGATTCAATCACACATGAAACACAAAAGAATACTCTGGGGAAAGCCTCAGTTAAAAAGCCTACTATTACACAAAGCTTTAGCTCTCAAGCTATCTAGCTCTTAGTACCATCCCTCACTGTTGCTCATAGATAGAATAGACAACACATATGCCTTCCTTCAGTCCTCCAAGCCTCCTATTTCCTTGTGCAGTTTCTCCTGGGTCCTCCAACTACAACCTGTGTGATTCTCACCTCACACACAACATTGACCTTTGAAATAACTGCACAATCTTGAAGGAGATAATTCCTTTTGCATGGATGAGTTTCCTTTATAGGAAAATTCCTCCAACTAATAGTAAAATGTCCCTGTCTTTAAACTCAACTAGGTCTTCGTCTGAACTGAGATGCATGAGTTATTAATGAGAGAATATTCAATTATCTGGAGAACACTAGTTACATGCATGCACACATTAACTGATTGAACTCACAATTAGTTCCTCCAACTGTTTGGAACTAATTTAACTGGACTTAACTCGGTTAACTGAGATAACTAATTACAACTCAAACACAACTAATTCTTATCTCCTAAATTAAGGGATAACTTCCTCAATCAAAGGGATAACTGTTTCATGTCTTCACAAAGACTTCATGTTTGATTTGCTCCAACTAATTAACTCAAGATGAATTAATTAATTATTTTTCCAATAGCTAGTGAGACTAGATTCGAATTTTAATTCTCAATTTTAATTCAAGGACAAATTAAAATTGGAATACATCCCAAAATGCTATTTATAGCAATGTTATTTTTAGCATTTCTATTTTTTTCTATTTCCAACAGAGTTGGAGTATATCCTGAAATGCTATTTATAGCAATGATATTTTTAGCATTTGTTGTTTCTATCTTCAACACTCCCTCTCAACAAGAAAGGAATTCAACTCGAACCTAATATTGAACCTTTGGAATATTGTGCATGCAACACCTTCTCTAAAGTGTTGTTGCTCCAACAACTCCATAAACAAAAAATATCCAACCTGAATCAGAATGATGCCTTTGTCATCAAATTCTCTTACTGTTATTGCCTCTGTTGACTAAGAACTCTGCACCTCTATGCTCTTTAGTATTTGATTGCTCTAGCCTTTATCACTTTGATCTTTGATTGCATCAATCACACTGATTCCTCCTATTGCATCCGTGGTGTTGCTGGTCCTATCTCCTAGCACTACATATGCACTGCACCTCCTCTCATCATGTTGCATTGTGCTGCCCACTGCTGCACCGCAACTCAGTTACTGAGAAGTAAGTAACTGATCTCCCAACTGACCTCCCTATTGGGCTAGAAACACCCTCTGATGTTGAAGCTCCCTTTACCACTAACAAATGCTCCCTCTCTGACCTTTGCACTACTGCTAAAATCCCTACATCTCGCACCGTTGCACACCTCTCTGTGACATCTTGCACTAGTGCAACACTCCTTTGCCTCTCGCATTGCTACAGCCTCACGTAGTCTCAGGACTCATGCCTTGTAGCTCTCTCTACTGCTCCATTCACATCTGTCTCTACCGACTCAACTAGTCCTGCTACTCCTTGTCGAGGCTCTTGTAGCAAGGTCTAATCAAAGAGGTTGGGTACCTCAAAGATCTTGCCCCTATTTCATCCTTCTTGGGACTATCACTTCACATCACCCAACCTCACGCCTAGAGGTATGGCTGCATATGATCTCTCTGCCCACTTGGCTCGAAATTTCCCCTTACTGGAGGTCTCTACATGAGTGGATGCCTCCACTCAGTCTCCTCTCATCATCTCCAACTGTAGCTCCTCTATAATTATCTGAGACTTCTTCTGTGATTGCATGTTGAGAGGTAATTTACTCTCTCTCTCAACAACCAAGTCTGTAACCTTTGCCTTGCTCGTCAAGGCTTTGGATGCATCTTGAACCCCAAGAGCATGCATGTTCTTGGCTAACACACCAATCTGTTTCATCTTTCCCACCGTCACGAACGTTTTTGGAAAAAGAGCTGATTTTAAATCAGCAATACCTCCCTTATCTGAACTCCAATTTAGCCAATTTTTTTTTTTGAATTTGGGTCTTTTTCCACAAGGAATCTAGATTTGCTATTTGTTTCTGAAAATTTTGCACAAAAATTTTCAGATTTACGTTGAAAAACATGCGGCCCAATTTCTCCTTTTTAGTTTGAATTTTATTCTTCGTATATTGTTCACTGCTTTGATCACCTTTGCTCTAATACCATGTAGAAATTTCTCTATAGATCAGCTAGCTCTGATACCATGTAGAAATTCTCACTGTAGATCATCGATAATGCAATGTACTAAAGCAAAATACTTGATCTACTTCTACTATCAAACATTGCAGAAGCTTAATCAATTTGAGCAATATCAAACAGAACACATATAATAGAGAAGAAGATTCAACCACACATGAAACATAGAAGAATACTCTGGGGAAAGCCTTAGCTAAAAACCCTACTATTTGTAATAATCATACAAGTGGAAATATCTCAAGATTACACAAAGATTTAGCTCTCAAGCTATCTAGCTCTTAGTACAATCCCACACTGCTGCTCATAGATAGAATAGACAACATATATGCCTTCCTTCAGTCCTCCAAGCCTCCTATTTCTTTGCGCATTTTCTCCTGGGTCCTACAACTACAACCTGTGTGATTCTCACCTCACACAAAACACTGACCTCTGAAATAACTGCACAATCCTGAAGGAGATAATTCCTTTTGCATGGATGAGTTTCCTTTATAGGAAAATTCCTCCAACTAATAGTAAAATGTCCCTGTCTTTAAACTCAACTGGGTCTTCGTCTGAACTGAGATGCATGAGTTATTAATGAGAGAATATTCAATTATCTGGAGAACACTAGTTACATGCATGCACGCATTAACTGATTGAACTCACAATTAGTTCCTCCAACTGTTTGGAACTAATTTAACTGGACTTAACTCGGTTAACTGAGATAACTAATTACAATTCAAATACAACTCATCCTTATCTCCTTAATTAAGGGATAACTTCCCCAACCAAAGGGATAATTGTTGCATGTCTTCACAAAAACTTCATGTTTGATTTTCTCCAACTAATTAACTCAAGTTGAATTAATTAATTATTTTTCAAACAGCTAGTGAGACTAAATTCGAATTTTAATTATCAATTTTAATTAAGGTACCAATTAAAATTGGAATACATACTGAAATGCTATTTATAACAATATTATTTTTAGAATTTCTATTTTTTGCTATTTCCAACAGAGTTGGAGTATATCCTGAAATGCTATTTATAGCAATGCTATTTTTAGCATTTCTTTTTGCTATCTTCAACAAAGACGCCACAAGAGGTATGGACTGGTAAGAAACCCTCCCTATCAAATCTGAGGGTATTTCGATGAGATGCATATGTACATGTTCCAAAGGAGAAAAGAACAAAGTTGGATAGTAAATCAGAAAAGTGCATATTTATTGGGTATAGGGATGGTTTAAAGGGTTATAACCTTTGGAACCCAGTAACAAGGAAGGTTTTGTACAACCGAGATGTGGTGTTCAGAGAGGTGAAAGATGTTATTAAACATGAAGTCCCATCAAAGGAACCTGAGAAGATAGAGTTTGAGCTTAAGGAGGAAGAATCAAACTCTACATTAGAAGAGAAATTAGAAGATGAAGAGCCACAAACTCCGAGTGTGAGAAGATTAGTTCGAGAAAGAAGGTAACCAGAAAGGTATAGTCCATCTGCTTTCTGTTCAAATTTTTCTTTATCTAGTACTGATGATGATCATAGAACTGTGAAGGAAGTAGTGGATTCAGAAGATGGAAAACTCTGGAAAGAGGCCATGGTTGATGAAATGACATCTTTGTACAAAAATGAGGCTTGGGATCTGGTGGAGTTACCAGCTGGAAGGAAACCGATTGGCAGAAAATGGGTGTTCAAGAAGAAGACAAATGGAAAAGGAAAGATGGAGAAATACAAAGCTCGGTTGGTAACCAAAGGTTATTCCCAAGTACCAGGAATTGATTTTGGTGATTTTTTTTTTCTCCTGTTGCAAAGGTAGCTTCTATTATATTATTGTTATCTCTTGTTGTTTCTTTTGATTTTGAGGTAGAACAGATGGATGTGAAAACAACAATTCTTCACAGGGATCTAGAAGAGGAGATCTACATGAAGCAACCTGAAGGCTTTGCGGTGAAGGGTAAGAAGGAAATGGTATGCAAGTTAAAGAAGTCACTATATGGGCTAAAACAATCACCAAGGATGTGGTATCCAAAATTTGATACATTTATAAGGGGAATTGGCTTCACCAGAAGCAAAGCAGATCACTGTGTGTATTTTAAATTAATTGGTCACCGTGTTATTTATCTGGTCTTGTATGTGGATGACATGTTGCTAGCTGTAAATGACAAAGAAATTATCCAGAATTTGAAGACCCAATTGTCCCCCAAATTCGACATGAATGATCTTGGTGTTGCAAACTATATTTTGGGCATCGAAATT